>SRLM01000914.1:4917-39885 GCA_015708895.1 Populus ilicifolia
TATATATATATATATATATATATATATTTTCTTATGACATGGCATTTATTTGATATCAAAACAAGAAGAAATAACTCTATTCTTAGAATTTAATACTCTTTAATATATTTATTATATTTTTTTTTATAAAAATACTAATTTAAACATACTTAGTCTCTAGATCAACCAAAAAAGAATTATTTTTTATATATATAGGTATCAGAGCACTTCATCCAAAGATCATCTTCCTTAACCATGAAGAAATGGGTTTGAATGAATAAACACTTATAAGCAATCTGGATTTTAAAGCATTATTAGGTACCTATTAACATGAGGTTACTCATCAAATAGTTATCTTAATCTATATGCTTAACACAACTATTATACAATTAATAATTGCTTTCAATGAAAAAAGATTTGAGTTCTATATATTGACTACAACTTCTGACTTGAAATAAGCGAATACTTCAATATATAGCTGTTTAATCACCTATTCAAACAAAACAAAAAAAGGATCCCTACAAAGAAGGTCTCCAAGAGTTTTATATATATATATATATATATATAGATGGGGGAGTTACAACTCCACATATATATTATTTATTGTATCATTGCGCGATATATTAGCAAGTCAAGTACGATGAGATTGAATTCAAAGTCAGCTACTTATGTAGTAAAAAATTGCAAATAAATTAACAAAACGTCAAATTTTTAGTTTGACCATGCAATAATGATTCTTTTTCCCAGTTTCATAGAACCCTCCTGCAAGATGTGCACAGACTTCCATCGTTTGTCTCGTATCCGTTGTTCTTCCTTTCCTTCTCTCTGTTACTGTTTCTCTGTTCCTTCCTTCTGTGCATCGTTTCCTATCCTTTTTTGTTAAAAAAATTAATAATTAATGTTAATTATTGTATCTCTACAATTTTTCTTTCTTTCTTTTTTATGATCATGTGTCTACAAATTATACTTGAATATATACTGTCGGCAAATTAAGAATGATGGCGGCTAATTTTTTTTATAATACCATATATAATGTCCAACTATAATGCCCAGTCACTACACACACACTCAAAAAACAAAAAAAAAAGGTGCTGAAGACATGAATTAGTGCTAACAGAGAGTAAATGTGCGCCTTAAAAGGCACACAACGCCAATTTGTGTCATTATACATATGGGCCAAATGTTAGGCATGCTTCCACGTCTTATCGAGCAGGTTGTCCTACTGATAACCTAAAGTTTGTGTCAAAAAGGGTAAGATTTATAGACTAATCCTGGAGATTGAAAAGTGTACTCATTTTAATCGTAAAATAGTTCTTAAACAACAAGTAAAAGTGATCCAAATCCATTTTTTATGTAAAAGAAACAAAGACTAGACCAGTGAAGATAAAGGGCTATTGCTGTCCTCCTATAACTTCCACTTATCTGTTGAAATAATAGGAATTCTCCCAAGAATAATCTCGAAAATATATTTATATTTTGTTTTTTTCTTTAACTAAATATGTTTTTGCTTCTTATATATTCATTGCTTCTGATAAAATTTAGTTTGAATGGAGAGCACTACCAGTTTGGTGTATGTACAATTGTTCGCATCCTAGAACAGCAACTAGAAACCGCGAATTATGCGTTTGTCTTGAGAGCCATTGCATATGAACGAGAGTACTCTAGCCATAATCTTACAACTGCAGTGATTCACAGAAACTATATGCGAAATCAAATGTCAAATGCACAGCTAGAGAATAACACGAGTATTATCCACATTGTGCTAAAGATTAAATCACAAGCACTACAAACACTTAAATCAACAAAACACCACAAACATATTAACTTAGCATGGAACCACACACCGAGGTCTAGCTTACACTTACTTTACTAATTATGAATCACTTTTGATGAAGTCGTCAAAAACTTCACTTGAAAAATGAGCTTTAAATAGGTTGTGATTCTGTGCTAAGTCATGTAGAATTATTATGAGCTTTGGGTTTAGATTTACTAGCTATTAAACTCGATCACTAACTAAAACTTTTCTTAAAAAACAAGTTTTTTATAAAATAAAATACTCTCTAATACTAAGTCAATGCATATAAAAAAAATATACAAGAAACTTAAGAGTAAATTGAAAAAATAATAAATTATTTTATTTTATTTACTTAGTGATCCAAAATATTCATAAATCTTGATCATGTTAATTTTAGGATATGCAAAGTTTCATAAGTGGTGAAAATATTACTGTTTATTATTAGTTGTGATGTTTCACATTTTATTGATGAAAAAGTGGGTAATTATTGATGATATATGGACTAAAAATAACAACTAATCAAAAAAATAAACACATAATTTATATGGGAAGCGGGTCGTGTTTGCAATCTTGACAATTAATTAAAAATATGGTGTAAACCTTATATAAAAATGTTTACATGTAGAGAATATATATATATATATATATATATATATATGCACGTGCGAGGTAAAAATTTGTGTATATAAACAATATTTGAGAGGGTGTTTGGATGTGAGGTAGTTTGTACTTTTTTTAATAAAAAATATGTTTTTATAATTTTTAAAAATATAATTTAAATATTGTAACTTTAATAAAAAATTATTATACCTCCAAACTAAATACACTTGAAAAAGTACTTTAAGGTATGTGAGAAAAGTTGGAGATTTTTTGTGGTGCGGAGTATATCCTGTTTGGGCTGGACTTCGGGGCCCAAATAGCATGATGGTGACAATGCATTTTGGGCCAAGGCCTAAAACAGCACTGATTCAGCGCTCAACATCGACGCCAAGCAGGACATAGTTGACAGTAAACCATGAGAATTTAATTGAATAAACTATTTTCTCACCAACCAAACATGCATTAGGGAGTAATAAACAACAACGCTATGCATGTTTAGTGTTCATGAATAATTGCAACTCTAATAACATGCTAATCCATCAATTAAAGCCACAAACATCTTACAAATCGAAGTGGGCATAATTTCTTTCTCATTCTGGGCTCTAATTAATTGCATACTCTCAATGAATTGATCGATCATGACAGAGTCTCTCTCCTTTCACAAACTCTCTCGGTCTATGTTCCGACTGTCTTCCAAACCATGTTCGCTTTCAGGCTTTGGCATCTCAAATTAAACAGCTGATATTCTTAATTTCCACTTTCCAAGTCTTCTAATCAGACAATTATGGAAAATACTGCCACTTCTAGAGTTGCACGCACCATGGTCAAGGAGGGCTCACCCTGACTTCTAACATCCGTTTGGAAAATGCAGTAATTTATTTTTTTTAAAATGAGTTTATCTCAAAAAGATATTTATTTTCAGTATTCTTTGGAAGACAGTCCAAAGAATATTTTATAATTTTCTGGAAATGGAATGCTTTAGTCATATCAAAGGGAGTTTTTTTGCACTTGCGAAAATCATACTAAGGTTCAGTCACATTAAATCACCAGGGTTTGCTAATCATTTTAGGATGTGACGAAGCTACGAGTGAATGGTGCTTCCTAGGTCAGTTTAATTAATGGGTCAGGCTATAGTTACTGTTTAATTAATTGTGGGCTGTGGTCGTAACTGCAGCAATCGCTAGTTAAAAAAATATTATTAAATTAAGAACAGTTAAAGTAGAGTTTAAATACAATACAAGGACGACAGAAAGAACTACAAAGGTACAGAAAATTTTATAAAAACAATTAAATAATATATATATATATATTATTTTTAAAAATATTTTTTATATAGCACATCAAAATAATTTATAAATATTAAAAAATTAATTTTAAATATTAAAAAAATATAATTTCAGCTATGTTTCTAAATACTACATTCCAATATAAACTTGAATAAATATATTTTTNCTACACAATTGATAAAAAACAAATCATAGATGAATCAGAAAAAACTTTTAGAAAATTGAATGCAAGATTGAAAAATCACCATAATTTAAAAGAGATTTTATTTTTTTGAAAAAAAAATACAATTTATGTATTTTAAAAAATAAATAATCTAAATACAATTTTTTTTAAAAATAAATATAAAATGAATACAAAAGGAATTTATTTACAAAAATATAAATATAATGTAAATACAATTTATTTTAAAAAGATATATATAAAAACAAGAGTTAATTGACAAAAAAATAGAAAGAAAAAGTGAAGTGTTGTCAGGCCTGACCACCTAACCCATTTCATCAGTTACATGTTTGTTCTTTATTTTTATTTTTATGTTTAAAAAATAAACAGTTAGTTTTTACTAGATTCCAAATTTCAATCACTCTAATGTCAAAAAATTAAGGCTCAAGTTTTTTCAGCTAAAACATCTTCAAAATCATGATAAACATATGAATAATCTTAAAAAATCATTCCATAAAACAAATTCAACTTGAAACAAAAAATCAACTCGAGTTCAAATTTGTTTTTCATGAACTTTAAAGGTAAAAAAAAACATCTAATATAAACTCTCATCATCATATAGAATATTTTGACATAAATATTATCAATTTTAGTAGCCTAGATCGGTATCAATGATATTTTTCTTTCTTTACCGCAGGAATCCGACAACCTTTTTCTTTCTTTTTTATCAATCAAGGATAAAAAATTAACAAAAATAATTTTTTATACTATAATAAAAATTAAAAAATATTAAGAGATAGAAATTATATAATTTACATAATTTTTTTAAGTATGAGGACCACAGCATATCCTTTTCAAAATCTATAGTACACTGTTCATGTTTGTTGTGTTTTTCATTCTAGTCACTTCTCTTTCAATCTCATTTTTTTATAAGAATTTAAAATCAATTTCTTTTTAATTAGGACTAAATTGTGCAAACAAAAATTAAAAATAAAATTAAGAAAAAACAAAATTTTACATAATTTATCCATAGTAAAATACAAGAAAATAAACAATGGAGGCAATGGATATTGAAAACACCATGCCATTTAGATTAAACGTAATTTTTAACTTGAATCAAATGTATATTACTAAATTAAGTTTAAATTTTAACTTATACTGTATTCCTTCTTTAAAAAAATTAATTTGATTTATTTTTACTAAACATATTTAAAATTTAAAATTATTTTAACTCATTTTAATCTTAAATTATTTATGAAAAATAACTTTTGGATTATGATCTAAAATTTAAATTCTTAATTTTTGGGCAATATTCAAAAGCAAATTGCAACTATTTATACTATTATTATTTACCTTGGGTTCAAATAGATAATAACTAGATATTTATATAGCGTTGTATTGTTAGACAGATTAATTTTTTTAATATAAAAAAATATTAAGGTATTGATAATATTTTTCTAGTAAAAAAAATAAATTATGTGAGGGTTGATTCGATGTGATATGTTTAACTTGACATGTCTAAAATAGTGTAGATAATTAATAAAAATATAGTTTGATTTAAAAAATATTAGATCATATCCTTTTAACAAACAATATTGTAACCACAACATATTGAATTGATCTTGGTGAACACGGGTTAACCTTTTTTATTCACGACCTAGATAATGAGATTATGATAACTTAATATAAAGTAAATCAAAATAAATTATAAAAACCAATACCCAATCAATTTAATGTTGAAGAATAAAATTAAAAAAAATAGAAAATACATAAAAAACCAAAATTAACTTTCAAAACTCATAACCCTAATCATGAGAATAAAATAACTTCATATAAAGTAAATTAAAACAAATTATGTTGAAGAATAAAATTAAAAAAATAAATAAAACAATCTAAGTTAACTTGAGTTAAATTACTAAACTTATGAATTGAGTTAATAAAAATAAAATTTTAATATATTTTTAAATACATAAAAATAAAAAAATCAATAATAAAAATCTATTTAGCACAATGATTAATTTTTTTTTATCAATAATAGAAGTCTGTTTAGTGGAACGGTTAAATTATTATTTTTTTTAAAAAAATTATTTTTAAAAATATTCTTGAATTATTTTGATATATTAATATAAAAAAATTAAAAATATATAAAATATATTATTTTAATACATATTTAAATAAAAAAATACTTTAAAATAATTATCAAGGATACGTAAAAGCGCAAAGAAAAACAAAGATTTAGCATGCAAACAAAGTCAATCTGGCAAAGAAATGATCACCTTGTAGGCCATTGATGGTACGAAAAAAATGCTTTGCCAACCTCAAACTCAACTCAATGAATAGTCTTCGGTGAATACTGCTCGCTAATCTCACACATGGATACACAAACCACACACAGACTTACAAAAATGTATCAATAATATATATATAAGAAGCATGATATCACAACTTGTCATGCTATTTAACATCCCTATTTAATTATATATAAAACATTTTAAAAAAATTGAATCAATATAATATAAATTAAAAGGTAGCATATTTCTTTTGTTTTTCGTTGATTTGACTTTGCTTTGCGATCCTTGAATTCAAAGCTAATAATGTTGGAGTTGAAATAATCTACTTGATCAAGTAAACTCAAACACTATTATTCAAAACTTGAATTGGATTTATATATATATATATAAAAAATCAAATTAACTTAATCAATCTCAATTATAAAATAATAAACTTTTTAATTATAAAAATAAAGGTCAAAAAACAAAGATTAGTGAGTAAAATAAAAAAAACAAGTCAACTAAAAATAATTTATTAAATTTATAATTTGAATCACAAATAAGATAAGGTAATCTATTTGTATCCTTCTCTCCCCTTCCTTTTAGTTTGTGGTTTGTGAGGATGCTTATATTGTATTTTCTATTCTTTTTAGTTTTTTTTTTGTTTTAATTGTGAAAGTTAATTTTTCAATTTAATTTACCTTATCCAAGATGCAGGTGCGTCACAATACTAGCAAACAGTATGAGTACTTTCAACTTGTTTAAGTTGATTTGGTTTATATTGTTCAAAATCTGAAAAAAACCAAAATAATAAAAAATATCATCAATCTTGAGCTCATAATAATCTTTGCCTTCATTCATTTTTTTATCATAAAAATACCACAAAATATTCAAAATTAATATTAATAAAATTTTATTAGTTAAGATGCCGTGAATATATCTCAGCACCCCATATAAATAAATAAATAAAAACTCCATTAGAGCATAGTGCACCATGTTCATAAAGTGAAGCCATTAATGGCACCAACATCTTCTTTTCTATTTTCACAAATGCCCCTTAAACCAAAATCCACAAACAAATAATAATTAAAGATTCAATCTTTGAACTTTAAGACAAGCAAAAAATAAAATAAAAATTATTGCCACTTATGCTCTTACTCGTGTGGCTTGGACTGGTGGCTACTTCTTCTCTTGATGAAGTCATGGTGGCTAAGAGATACAGCGATCCACAATCATGGAAATGGTGAACCATAAAAGAAAGATAGACTTTAATCATCTCATATAAACTAAAGAGGGAACTGAGGAGAAAAGGCCTTGAACAGGGAGACCCATACCCACCTCCAAAAACACAGCAGATAGCACCTTGCTGTTTCATGTGGGGTGGGGTATAGCGGGGAGGCAGAGAGATTAAAGTCTTTTTTTTTTCTTTTTAATTAAGATATGTATTATATATCTTGGTTAATTTTATAAATTTTAAATTTTAAAATTATATTTTTTAAATAATTTTAAGATTTATAAAACCTGAACCAAAAGATTAAAGTGTTTTTAAAAAACTATAAAAGTGAGAAAGATAATGAAAATATTATGGATGTTTGTTTTTTGTGTTTTTAAAATAATTTATTTTCTTATTTTTTATTTTAAATTAACAATTTTTAATATTTTTATATTGTTTTAATGTGCTAATACAAAATATGATTGTTAAAAAATAAAAAATGATTATTTTAATATATTATTAAATAAAAAATAATTTAAAAAATAATTATTATTCAACTCTTAAACATCTCTTTAGTTTCATCAATTAAGCTTTGATTACATATCAATTTTATTCTTAAACAATAAATTAAAAAGTCATCTGAGCCATCATGGTATCTAGTTTGATTAGTAATTTATCAAAATAAAATTATTTGAGATTTTTTTTAAAATAAAACTTAAATTAACCCCTAAAATGTAACTAAACCCTTGAATTGAGTCACTGGATTTTGTCACTATGCTTAGCACTGCTAATTTTATTGAACATTGTTTTCTTAAAATTGCCATAAATTAAATGATTGCTTCACACTAACATAGATCCATCCCATCCCTCTAATGATTCAGAACTTTTACAAAACTGATTTGAGAAAGAATCTTTCAATTAGATTAGTATAACTATATATTATTGTAGATGTTTTTCAAGTGTTTATACTTAAAAAAATATTAAAAAAATATCTTTTATTTTATAAAAAATTATTTCATATCACAATAATCTAAATACATATAAAAAATAAAAATAAAAATCACCACAATAACAAACGGTTGGAATGCTTGAGTTTAATGAATTCCTCTCCCCCTCTCCCAACTCTCTTTCTCTTTTTTTTTTTCATTCAAAAGGGGACAACATGAAATGATCTTCCCTATTATTAACAGAAAAGGCACGGAATTTAAATAAAAAAATAAAAAAGAAGAGAGTATTAATAGTTAAAAAAGGACGATAAAATTGACCGTTGGGTGTAGAAATCAGGTCCCACGTTGCCTCTCCTAGTCACCAGCACAGAAATGACGACAGCTAATTTCACAGCATTCAATGCATTTATGCTAAACTATCGTCTCCATACAAACTGCAAAAAAGCCTGCCATTTGTGGGACTCTAACGGTAGCAAAATTTAAAACCTGAACATCCTCTATGGTCCCTATACTTCTACATTTCATCCATTCAAACCTCTTCTTGAGTTGCATAAAATCAATCCAATTTCCAATTAAAGAAGGTCATTTTGACCCTCCATCCAATAATTTCATGTTTTCTTCTAACCCAATATCAATTTATCATAAATCTTAGCATAAATGAGTTAAGTAACAATAAATATATAATTCAACTAATAATAGAGTTTCTCTTCCTTGAAAATTCTGAGATCAAGTCTCTTCTTTGTAATAAAAAAATATGTTAATGTATAATTTTTTTAATTTATACTATTAAAAGTAAGATAATCACTATGTGTTTTAACATAATTCACTAGAAGATCTCAAATTGTCTACTATGCAACTAGAAAAAGTTGATTTGATCAAATTTAAAGTATAAGATTCATTTGATAAAGTATAAAAAAATAGAGGGACCATTTTTAGCAAATCCACGACACAGCAAAACAGAACTACAAAAGTTTGCCTAGGCTTTTGGATTTCTTGCACACAAAAAGTCTCTTGGATTACACTTATAACAATGCCATGCCTTGTTCACTGTGTAAAAAAGTTGCAGATGATGATATCTTCACCGTTCATTCTCTGACCTTAACCATCTTTTACTGCCCTTATTTTCTTGTTTCTTTGCCCCATCACTCCCTTTTATTAGTGCTCTTTGTTAACGCCATTTTCACACTCCCCCCTCTCCTTCTCCATTTACTTTCTTGGGTTTCAGTTTTCAGTTCCTTTAGAGAATGTTTTGGAGTATGGAGTCTGTCTTTGTGCTTGTACTTCTGCTTTCAGCAGCTGTCTCTTCTTTCGTTGCTGCTGATGATGGTAAGTGTTTCTTGCCTTCTTTTTCATGACCCCTACTTCTTGTTTTCCTTGCCTTCTTTTTTCCATGGTTAGATTGTCTACCTGTTCTTGCCTGCTTTGAAAATATTTTTTCATGTTTGAAAATTGTGTATTGAGTGAAACTCGAAGGTAAATAGCAAAACATTAAGTGGGTTTTGTAAAAAAAAAAAAGAAGAAGAAGAGCTTAGAAGATTGCAGCACTTTCTGAGTTTGTGCATCTGTGCTTGCTTGCGTGTAGGTTTAGGTGTTTGGATGTTAAATTAGGACATAAAAGAATGGCAGAGGGAAAGTTGGGACCTGGGAGCTTTAATTAAATGTTCCTTGTTTGATGTTGAATGTTCTGTAATTAAATGTCTGTATATTGTGGAGGCCAGCCGGTTATAGATTTTGTTTCCCTCCTGGGTCCTTGCTACTGTATGTAAGCATGACCATGAAAACCTGGCACTGACTTTATTCATTATCATCCTAAATGCCCACCTCCGCCTTCATAATTGAATGAATTAGTAAGGAAATATGGTAACATTCTAATTTATAACAGGCTGCCTCATTGTCCTCCAGCTAACAAGCTGTTTCATTATTTTTTAGCCCCTTGCGCCATGGTGTAGGGATAGGTTCTGCCTTGGCAGGGCAGATGGTGGCCAAAGTTAAGAGAATTAAAATCCCCTTTCTAGGACTTGAAATCTGGGTCAGGCATGGGTGGAAAGCAACTACCAATGCTATATTCTTTTCTTTTTTGTTTTATCCCTTCCTCCCTTTACAACCTTCCTCTGTCATCCATGAATCATTCAAGTATCTTAAATATGTGTTCTGCAAAAGTCCGTCCCCGCTAAGAATTTGTGTATGCATTTGTAAACAAACTCGTGTTTGTTTTCTGTGTCTACGAAACCATTACATTGATAACATCAACACCATACATACATATATGCCTGTATGTCTAGAGCCTTGCAATTTACATTACTCCAGTTCTCTTTCTTTTCACAGCAAAGTATACAAGAACTCCAAAAGCAAAGAACAATCCCATTCCTACGCTTACTTGTTTGTCTTTGTGGTGGGAAGCATCCCCACTAATCTGACAAGTGGCCTTTAGGAGATTATTATAGTATTGGAGTATTCTATTAGCTGATTTTTTCCCACCCTTTTAAACTAAACATACTAGTAATGAAGCATGAGATCAGAAACCAGGTATCAATTGATCAAACTACCGAGGTCAAACAATAAGAAGGTTTTATGGTGCCTAATAGGATGACAAACCTTTGAATGAAGCCATGCGAGCAAAGCAAAGTTTCAAATAAGACCACTTATTATTTGGATGTTGTCTACTGTTTAAGACAATTTCTTCCTATATTAGTTATTACTAAGGCAATGCAGGTTTCCGGCAGAACAAGGGTTTTTATTTTTAGATATTGAGAAGTGTTTATGTAGATGGTAGGGCTGCAAATCCCATTGAGAATAAGAAGACCAGAAGATGGTGGAATTAGCTTAAACAAAGATGCATTATCTTAGAACTTTCTTTCTCACTGATTTCCAACTGCTTCGCATGAAGGTGCAAGGGGAAAAAGTATAAGTAACAGAAGTTTATTTATATATACTTAAGTGACTTGTAGTTTGCTCTAGGAACTTTGTCTAATAAGGTATGTTTATACCGAGGCCCTACATTTAGCGACCTCTCTAAGAGGTCAAGAAAAAAATGTTGATGCTAAAAAGTGCTGGCTGTTTCCTTGTATAAGGATACAAGTGATGATGCCTTTCTAGCAAGACAAGAGTAAAAAGTGTGGCCATTTTCATGTTGCCGAAAGAGTTAAAGGGCATTTCTGGTGGAGAAAAATGTAAGTCACTTGAGCATTAAGAAACAAAACACTATCACTAAAAGTTCAAAATTGCCAATTCATAGGGTACATTCTAGCTTTTAGCCAAAATGGTTCTGTCTCGCAAAGTTCCATCTGCGTGTTTTGTAATTTTAACTCTGATCTGGGCCCCCAACTTTATAAGTTTCTTTTGTATTGTTCTCTTTTTTAATTAATTTTTTGGCATTGCTGTTCTTCAATCAAGTAGTTGCATGCTTGTTTGTCTTAGATGACACCACCAATTCTTTTTCATTGTAAAGCTACGCACGGGCTAGTTAATTGAATTGAATTTTACCAGTCCCCATATCAGTAGCTTACATTTTCAGTAACGGATCATCTTATCTATTGATTTGTGAGCTTGTATTGCACTGTTATCCCTTCAAGTGATATTTGCATTTGCATAATTGCATTTTTCCACATGTTGGGTGATCCATGTTTGACATGGATGCATATTACAATATTTGCGTTATCTTTCTTGCAGAAGCATTCATTGGTGTTAACATAGGAACAGACCTTTCTGACATGCCACACCCAACTCAAGTGGTAGCCCTCCTCAAGGCTCAGCAAATCAGACATGTCCGGCTCTATGATGCTGACCGTGGCATGCTAGTTGCACTCGCTAATACAGGCATTCAGGTCATGGTCTCTGTTCCCAATGAACAACTTCTGGGAATCGGTCAATCGAATTCCACTGCTGCTAATTGGGTTTCCCATAATGTGGTGGCTCATTACCCAGCTACAAACATCACAGCCATTTGTGTAGGTTCTGAGGTTTTCACAGCTGTTCCCAATGCAGCGTCAGTCCTTGTCAATGCCATGAAGTTCATTCAATCAGCCCTTGTTGCATCCAACCTGGATCGCCAAATCAAAGTTTCAACACCCCTTTCTTCCTCTATTATCCTTGATTCCTTCCCACCATCCCAAGCCTTCTTTAACAAAACATGGAATCCTGTTTTGATTCCTATGCTCAATTTCTTGCAGTCCACAGGGTCACACTTGATGCTCAATATATACCCCTACTATGACTACATGCAATCAAATGGTGTAATTCCATTAGATTATGCACTCTTGAAGCCTCTTGCTCCAAACAAGGAAGCTGTTGATGCTAACACACTTGTTCACTATTCCAATGTCTTTGATGCTATGATTGATGCAGCTTACTTTGCCATGGATTTCCTAAATTTTACTAACGTTCCTGTTATGGTTACTGAATCTGGCTGGCCATCAAAAGGTGATTCTAATGAGCCGGATGCAACTCTAGATAATGCCAACACTTACAACAGTAATTTGATAAGGCATGTGCTGAACAAAACTGGAACTCCCAAACACCCTGGAATTGCTGTTAGTACATACATTTATGAGCTTTATAATGAAGATTTGAAACCCGGTCCAGTCTCAGAGAAGAATTGGGGATTGTTTAATGCAAATGGGGAGCCTGTTTACATATTGCATCTGACTGGGTCAGGCTTAGTGTTAGCAAATGACACTACAAACCAAACATACTGTACTGCAAAGCAAGGTGCTGATCCAAAGATGCTGCAAGCTGCTTTGGATTGGGCATGTGGACCTGGCAAGGTTGATTGCTCTGCTATGTTGCAGGGAGAGCCATGTTACCAGCCAGACAATGTGATTGCGCATGCAACTTATGCATTTAACAGTTATTATAATCAGATGGGGAAGGCTCCTGGGACATGTGACTTCAATGGTGTGGCTGCTATCACCACTACAAATCCAAGTGAGATTGTGCTTTACTTTAACACAATCCACATTTGTTCTTTTGTGTTTGTTTATGTTACTGTTTGTTGATCTTTTAGTCCATGTTCGTGTCATGTTGCACAAGAAAACGGTATCTGAAGTTTTAATGCCCCATTTGATTCTATGGCAGGTCATGGCACTTGTGTGTTCCCAGGAAGGTATGCCCGCATAACCAGTCCTGCCTATTTTTCAGTCATTTGCATTTGAATGCTAGTTATTTTTAGATTTTCTTTTTTTACAAGTAATCAATTAAGTTGGCTTCTACCATGTAAAGCCTCGTTTTCTCATGTTTAAGTGAACCTTGCGTGCAGCACTGGCAGGATGAATGGAACCACGGTAAACATTACAGCCCCATCAATGAATTCCACGAGTTCAGCTCCTCCTGTCAGAGATCCATACAACCTCGGTTCTACGAGCTTCTTAGTGCTTCTCAGAGTTCTAATCTGTAGCATAGTTTTCTTGTAAAATGGTATCTGCTGAAATCTCTTGCAACACCAAAAATTTTGAGTCGGAGGAAGTGCTTGCCTTCTTCTTGAAAATTTTGAGTCGGAGGAAGTGCTTGCCTTCTTCTTGGTGGAGGTTCTAGGTCATCAGTAGGGGAATTGGTGCATTGAATTTTTGTACAAAAGAAACTGGAGAAGAGCCTGAACTTAGTTTGGCATCAACTGGATTATTATTCTTTTTCTAATGAAAGATTTGATATTTATCTGTCTGATTAAAATCGACCATCAACTCTTGTTTATATTGTCAAACCTTTTTATGGTGGAAAATTTTCTAGATGATATTTTAGTGGCAGAATATTGTTAATTGATCTCCAAACTTCTATCAAAGGAAAGGCTCAAGCTCCAAACCTCTTAAACTCCTTGGGGAGGAACGGTATAGGATGAGACATCTGACAACTGTTCCTGGGATGTTACGAATGACAGGCCTTCCTTCGTGATGTGCACCGCACCACCTGGTAGTTCATAAATTCTGACGTATTCTCCAAAATATTCTTTCCTGACAGGTGTCATCTGCTTCCAAAACAACGTTTTCAGATGTTGAGAGCGCTAAATGTTCAAGTTCCCCAACTATAAGCCAATTTGACAGGGACATGATTATGAAACAGAGAATTAATGAATCCCATCCACTAACCAACCTTCTATGCCACCTAGTCACACAGTTCTTACACTTCGCTGTATAAACACCATTATTCAAGGACTTTGTATTCCCTCGATGCATCCAAGGGCAGTAGTCTTAAACCATACTCTAAATCTTCTTATAATTCCAGTTGTAATATTTTGCTGGCATATCATGGCTTCTTGAATGAGCTTGAAGCTGGCCTTTGCCATGCTTGTAGCGATGGTTGTGAGCGCACCACTATCAGAAGCTGCATCACATGTGGCCAGGTGTCAAGCAGTTTGGCACAATGTATAGGCTACCTCCAGAAAGGTGGGCTTTGCCTCCAGCCTGCTGCAGTGGGTTGAAATCACTTAATTCTGCAGCCAAGACCATCCCTGACCGCCAAGGGGTCTGCAACTGTTTGAAATCCTTGGCTGGTAAGATCTCTGGCCTCAACTATGGCTTGGCTGCTGGCCTCCCTCCAAAGTGTGGTGTATCCATTCCCTATAAAATCAGTCCTGCCACCGATTGCAAAAGGTACGTATTCTATACTTCATGTGTACATGCATACCACTAGAAATTATTGTGTTAGCCCGATTTCGTAAATCACAATAATATAGAAATATCGACTCTTTTTTTTCTTTTTTCTTTTTGTTTTTGTGGCAGTGTGAAGTGAAGAATTGAAGCAGATTATAAAACAGTGTTGTGAAGTATAATAATAAGCCAGTGCTAGAATAAAAGGGGTGCTCGAGCCTGTTCGATCTAATTCCCCGTTGAGGGATTTAGAGTCTTTTCTTTCTTACGAGTTTGTGTTTGCATTATTGTGTATGCATTATGTGTCCACAAAAAACTCGTATTTTTTCTTCCCTCACTTTTTTATAAAGGAGTGCTGTGAGAGTATATTTTGTGCATGCTGTTCTGGGGGTAACGGGAAGAAAAAAGGAAACAATGGCTTCAGCATATCGCACAAAATGTAATGATGGAAGATGTAAAAAATAAAATGTTCAGCAAATAAACAACCAAGTTGGAACTAGTGTCGAATAAAACTCAGCCGCCATTCCCTCCACAGCTGAACCAAACCCCAGCTGCCTTCCTCGCCAGCACTGAAAAGAAACGAGCCATAACCTCCCCTGAAGTCAGCCCTCAATTTGACTCCAAAACAGTCACAACACAGCAGCCCTGAAATAGGCCCCTAGCAACCCGTAGTTCAGGCCAACACTCCCACCAAAGAGAGGAGCACCAACCTCTAAAAAACAGCAGCAAAAACCATCCATCCCTCCTCTCTCACCAGCAACACAACAACTAAAGTGATCCGAAGAGGAAAGAGGTGAAAATAAAGCCATCACTCACATGCCCACACTTGAAATTCTGAAGAGGAAAGAAAGACAGAATGATATATGACATGAAAACATGAGCAATTTGGTCAGAAAACAGTATAGACCATTCAAGTTGAAATTCTGAAAAATGCTTTGGAACTTCCATTCTCGAGGCGGCATGCGGGTCTTTTCCATTCTATAATGAATTGCAAACTGACAGGAAGTTGACAGGTTCTATGAATTAAGATGGTATAGTTGAGTCTAGCACGAGGTGCAAAGTTTTGTGAAGGTAACCTTTTTTAAGGAGGGGGGCTAGAGCGTATCAAGGATGGCCATTTAAGATTTCTTGAAAGTTATAAGAAAGGAAATCACAATAATTACGAAGTTGTTAATTGAAAAGCATATAAAACAGAAACTCTTAATGCTTAGTAACTTGGATTTAAGCATGAGATGGAGTTGCTAAAGAAAAGTAACAGCTGCTGGAAAAAACAGCGATAATCAATAATAACAGTTGAGCAAATGGATTTCTAATGCCAAGTTAACATCGTAGAACAACAACTCATATTCACATCAATGCTTAGACGCTGGGTTTCAAAATTCAGTGCTAGAAGTGCTGGAGAAAAAGTAAATGTTGCAGGAAAAGACAATTATAATCAATGATAACAGTGGAGCAAATGGAATCATTATTAAAATTAATACCTGTGTTTTTGTATGTAGAAAATTTGTTTTTTTTGGAAAGTAAATTCTCGAAAAAATGAATTTCAGGAAAATAAATTCTAGAAAAAATAAATTTCTTAAAAATTAAGTATTTTCTGATATTTGATAGTGTTATAGAAAATGAACTGGAAAACACTTTCCGGTGTTTGGTTATGTTATGAAAAATAAACTGTAAAATAATTTATTAATATTTTATTTT
This sequence comes from Populus ilicifolia, assembly GCA_015708895.1. Taxonomy (NCBI): domain Eukaryota; kingdom Viridiplantae; phylum Streptophyta; class Magnoliopsida; order Malpighiales; family Salicaceae; genus Populus; species Populus ilicifolia. Next base: position 21,444 of record SRLM01000914.1, read on the forward strand.
TTTCAAGTTTATTAAAATAACAAGGAATAAATCTTACAAATTAAAAAGTTGAATAATAATAAAATTGAAAAAAATAATTTCATAAATTATCTCAAATAAAATAAATAATAATCAAAACAATAAAGATGAAATCTTAAAAAAAATGAAGAAATTAAAATAATAATAATTAACATTTCATAAAGTATTTCAAATAAAATAAATAACAATCAAAAGAATGAGGACCAAATTTAATAGAAAAAAATTTCAATAAAAAAATAATAGGAGAAAAGCAAATAATAATTATAAAAATGAGGACCAAAGTAAATATAAAACTTAAATTTTAAGAAATAAAATTGAAAAATAAATATTCAAAACAAAATATATATAACAATCAAAAGTTTGAGGATCAAATTTGATATAATCAGCAAATAACGACATTTCTAATTTTTTCACAACTTTCGGAAAGTGTTTTCCTCTTAAATTTTTCAGGAAAACACTTTTCTGAAAATCAAGCCAAATTTTTCTTTGACTGAAAAGTATTTTTCATTTACCAACTTTTCTAACAGCAAAAAAACACAAGAAAATTTGGAAAGTGTTTTTCCGAAAACCACTTTCTGGAAAACAAACACAGCTAAAAATAAAAACATTTTCCTGAAAACTAAGTAAAATTTTTTTTTTACTAAAAAATATTTTCGTTGATCAGAAAGTGTTTTTCATTGACTGAAAAGTGTTTTTTGTTGACTGAAAAATATTTTTCGTTGACCAAAAAGTGTTTTCCGTTAACCAACTTTTCCAATGACAAATAAATATAAAAAAATTTGAAAAGTAGTTTTCCAGAAACTGTGTTTTTCAAGAAACAAACATGGCTTAAAAAAAAAAGTGAAAAGCAGAGAACATAATCAATCACCTGCTCCATTTGTGTGTGTAACAATGTTCCATCCATTGTAATGCTAATTCGAATTCCGAGCTTTTTAGTTTTGTTTCTTTAAAAAGTTTAACATCCTAATGCTGCCGATTCAAACTAAATCGTGCACACTGATCACAAAAGGTTTCTGGAGACAACTTACTTAAGATTGTTCCTACTTGGAATTCTTCCAAGTAACTTGGAGAACCTTATAATTTGAGATAAAACTTAAAAATTCTCTCGTCTATCACGGCTTGTGGTTGAAGGATTGCCTCTTTTGTCATAACGGGTAAATCTTCAAACACCCTTTTATTTCCATGTTTCTGCTGGAGCTGAGAAACATGAAAAACAAGACAAATTGAGATAGAGGAGGGCAAACTCAATTTGTAAGTCACTGCCCCAATTCATTCAATAATTTTGGATTGTCCATAGTACTTAGCAGATAGCTTGTGTAAAACATTGTGAGCCATTGATTTATGTTTGTATACTTTAGGTATGCCTATTCACCAACGCTGAATTCTTTTTCACTCCTTTTATTGTTAGCTAGCTGCTTCATTCTATGATAGGCTACCATAAGGTTATTTCTTAGCAGATCAAACATGTCTTCCCTCTTACTGAGCAATTTATCTGCTGCTTCAAATTGCAATTCTTATGAAAATAAAGAATATGTAGGGGTGGTGCCTGACCATATAAAACTTCATGAAAAAGTGATCTTTATAGAAGTGTGGCAACTATTATTATATCACCATTCTACTAAGTGTGTACTTGGAAGAGTGGTAACTTTTGTGGTTTATCCCCGACAAAATTTGATATTGTTTGATAAAAAATTAAACTGATGCTTAAGTTGTGGATCCCATGTTGAAATTGAGATATGGTCGCAGGTAATGGAAAAACAAAATTTGCTAGTTTTTCATGTGAAAAGCTAGTTAAAAGATACCATCTAAACAATGAAAATAAATGGTGCTTGATACCATTGCAAATATTGGACAAAACTATCCTTATGGTAAAAAAACGCAACACTTTAACCTGTTTATCTAAAGCTTTGTTTTTAACTTCAGCATAACCTCCTGATCTCTGAGTCATCATTTTGCTTAGAAGATCTATTTTTTTTCTTTGCAGATTTACAGACCCAATTGTTATTTATAGAAAAAGCTTGCTCAATTTAAGTGCGATGACCGTCTCATACCCACCCCGAGTTATGCTAGAAATCTCATAATTTAATTCCTTTATTTCTTGTCTAGTTTTTTTATTTATCAAGTGTTTTTCTTTTCTAGTTTGCTGTTTGGTTTTTAAACTAATTGGTTATGTAACTGCCATGTGTTTCTCTTTAGAGATCTATTTCCCTTCTTTGCAGATTTACAAACTCAACTATTATTTATAGCAAAAGCCCACTCAATCTTGTTCCGTAATGTCTAGATCTAAAGTTTTTCTGATTATACCTTGTACTATTTTTTTTATGCTCCATATATGCTTTAGTGCATCTGATAAAGCTATAGACCCTGATATGTTGGATCATCTTGTTCTAAACTGTATAATACCTAGTAGGTTTACAATGTTTTTGTACAGACAAGCTAGTAAAAGTTTGGGACGTGTTTTGTTTATCAAATCATTTTTAAAGGTTGCTTCTTAATAGTTTTCTCACTAGTAGCTAAAGGTCAAGGGTGCAGACACACACATCATAAAAATCATGAAAGTTTGCGTCACAAAAATTATGAAAGTTTCTTTTTATCAATCTTTTTATTGAATTATTTTTGATTGTTTGCAATTTGTTCTAGTTTATAATATGAAGGATCTGGATCTATCTTATGATTGAATTACCTTCGGTTGTTTGCAATTTGTTCTGGTTTATGATATGAAATATCTGGATCTATCTTCTCATTGAATTATCTTTATTGTTTGTAATTTGTTCTAATTTATAATATAAAATATTTGGATTTATAAATGTTGAAGAGTTTGAAAATGATAGGAGTTTGGTGTTCCTAGATGGAACTTGTTTGAACGATCAGCTCTGCTGGAATTTATATCAAATATTATTTTGAGGTGGCTTGGTATTGTATTTGGTGATATTTTATTGTGAAAAAATAATTTGTGAACTTGAAATTTCATTTGCTTTTGAAATTTGAATAGAATCATGGATAATAATGTGCATCTCAGGATTTTCAAAGGTGGTTTTTTTAAGTTGTCGAAGAATTTCTTACCTTTTCCCTTTGATTCGAAAATTTTATTTTTTTATTGCATCCTTCATAATATTCAATATTCATTTATTCCTATTTAAAGACTAGTACCTAAATAATCATTATCATTAGTATATATCTATTGCATAAATAAACACAATAGAACATAATAGGGATAGGTATTTGAATCAACTACATTGATGGCAACATTACTACATTTCTTAATATCAATTTTGTAAGAATTCCCGTGCATATAATATCTTTAATAACTACTACAAAGTTTAAATGATCATATGTCCTTTCGTGGTTAATAAATTGTGTCAGGAAAAAAAAATAATAGAAGGTATTGAAAGCTCCGATAAAGTATCTTAGACTAAAGAGATGTTGCATATATTTTGTAATATTTGTATTGTCACTACTAATAAAAGAATCAGGTCAAGTGCTCATTTCGATAAGGCCAAATAGAAGATTATTATTTTTGTCTTCAAAGAAAAAATTGATCATGCTTTTAGTAAGACTCAACTTAAAAACAAATGGTATGGTGCAAAAAAAGACCAAAGAATTTTTTAAAAAATTGATTTTTGAAATAGAAATAAGATGTAATAGTGAACTTGAAACTATTAGTGCTAGTGATAAGTGGTGAAAGAAAAAAAATCAGGTTAGTTATTGATACCTTCTTTTGTCTAGATTTGTCTTTGTCAAGTCTTATTTCTTAAATTATTTAACATGTATTTTTATGGTTTATGCATTTGATGTTTTATATTTTTTTTTATATAGAAAATTAGATGGTCGAAAAAGTTAAAATATGTTGGGATTGAATCATCATTTTGTAGTAAGTTTGATAGAATATTCAGCAATGTTGTGGCAACTAGACATTATGCTTGGACTCAATCTTCCAAATCTTTATTTGATGATGATGCTATGAATCAAAGCACTCAAGATGTTAATGTTAATGAATAAGAAAATTTAAAGGAAGGAAATGGTGATTCAGATGAGGATGTTATTTTCAATTATATAGACAATGTTGACAAATTTAGTTACTGGAGTTAATATGGGAAAAACAATACCACAAATAGCAATGGAAATATAAAGATCAATATGGTGGGAAAAGTAGAAAGAAAAGTAAAAAACCTTATAGATTTGGAGCTTAATTACTTTAACGTTGGGATTAACTACTTGATTGTGTCTCTTTCGGGAATGATAGTAGGGATAAGATAAGGTGTAGTATTAATAAGGTGATGGCAGAGATTCATTCCATACTTGAAATTATTCTTTATGATGACTTATATTATTTTACTATCGAGTGCTTATCAATGAGGAATAAAAGAGAGACATGGGCATCAATTGAAGAAATTAATAAGAAGTATCAATGACTTTAAAAAATGTATCAGAGAAGTTAAAAACACTAAATTAAGGTTAGTATTGCTTTAATGATGTGCTTTCAATTTTTTTTCTATCTTAAACAATTATATTGTGGTTAATTCAAATATTTTATTATCAATTGCTTTAACAATTGAATGTCATAGGAGTTTTATTATAGTACCAAATTATCTATAGGTTTGGAATAATGGACAATAACTCTTGAGGTTGATGAATTGAAGCATGAAGGCTAGTGTTGATTTTATAGACAACCATCTTTTTTAATTATGTTTATGGATTGCTAACCTAACATATTTTACATTTAATGGAATATTGTTAAACTTGTTGTATTGTCTATTGTTATGTTGATGAAGAATTATTATAAATATTTTTAATTATGTTTGTGAATTGCTAATTTAATATATTTTAAATTTACAGCTATATTGGTTATTTTGGTACTTTTGTGTGTTGTTATGTTGATAGTGAATTATTATGACTATTCTTATCCTAAGTTTGACTATTATTCTTATCCAGGCACTATAGAAAATTTCCAAATCCTAGCTAGTTCTAGTACAATATTATTGATAATAATAGTAGTTTGTAGTCAAATTGTATGTTATATATTCTTAGTATTAGCTTTTATGAAATTTGAAGGTGAAATCACATATCACTAATAAATTTAGAAATCTTATGTATGTTTACATTGTTTTAAATCTTAATAAGATAAAAAAAAAATAGTGAGAAACCAGGAGAAAAAATTGAAAAACAGAACATGAAATTACAAGTAAATTGAATTGGCAGTTCTTTATATATAAAAATATATGTATGTATGTATGTATAAGATGATTTGAGAAATAGACAAGTCAAACATGGATATATATGTCCAATATAAAACTATGCTGGGATATGGGGTTGCAAGTCCAGAGTCACGTAAGAGCATGGTAGAAGATAGAAGGGAAAATAGGAAGAGAAATGAGTATAAAAAAAGAGAAAGAGAGGTTTATTTAGTGGATAAATCTATTTTTTAAGGGTAATTAGGTCTTTCAAAACAAATTGCTTCTTCTTTAGTTAATTGTTTTTATTAACTTTAATGTTGCTCCCAAACAAGAAAGCAAAGTAGTAGCATAAACTATGGGAGGGCTATATCAAGTAGGGCTTTGGCATTTTATAATAGAATAGAAAATTATCAAATACAAGTATAAGATCAATAATTAAAAGAGTTGTGGTTCGCTGCATCGTTCGCTGCATCATGAGACATAAAAATATTCTAACAATGTGTTCTTGATACTAATTATTTATAAGGCTATACTTTAAAAAGAAATTGAAGTACATACAACTAAAAAGGCAAACCAATAATGTTAATTTGTAAATGTTGTTCAGAATATATGTCGGGCTTATTCATCATTAGGGCTAACATATAGTATGGTCATTTGTTAATTTATAAAAGTTTTTTATAGTACATTGATGCAGACTATAATTTATATGTTATTTGTTTTTGTTATAATAATTTATTGAAACTTGTGAAAGTATTTTTATCATTTTTTTGTCCTACAATACTTACATATTCCTATATAATGCATGTTATGATTTTAATATCATAAATATTCTTCATGAACATTTAATACACTACAACAAGAAAATTTTTGGTATTGGGAGCTCCTACAACCAAAATTAAAGTTGCAAAAATTTTTGGTCTTGGGAGCTCCTACAACCTAAATTAAAGTTGCAAGTTCTCTTGCTTCAATTAATTTTTTTTTAATAACTTTCAATGCAAAACAAAGACTTATTTGTTTAAATTTAATGCCAATGAAGTTCAATAGTCTTTCAATACAAGCCTAGTTGTACCTTTTTATCAATCTTGAATAAATTATATGCAATTCTTTAATATAGTTTATCCTCAAAGTATTTTCTTTCATTATGTTTTTTTGCATATGTACATTTTAGTGATATGCAACATTGAATGAAGTTTATTTTTTTCTTTTTTTTATATATTTCATGGATAAAATTCATGTTATTAATCTATAACATCATATTATTTTTTTCTATATCTTTTAAAATGATAAATAGTATTGTCAATTGATATATAAAAAATGATGATTTTTTTATGATATGAATTGTAATGAACACAAATGTTTGTGATTAAATTTGTGGGTAAATATGGCAAATGAATAGGTTCATATTATGTTTGGTGTTAGCTATGACAACAATTATGATACCGTGATGAATTGTTTAATTCATCATGTTAATTACAGTGGTACCAGTGCTAGTGTGGAGTTGCCATTGATGGCAATGGTGATGTTAATAAAGGAGTTAATGTAAGTGGCAATGATAGAGATGGTTCCAGCAGAACTAATGATGATAATAATGATAATGATGAAAACAAAGATGAAGATTGTACTAATGATGGGGATGAATTGTTTTGGTTATGAGAGTTTAATCGTAAAAAACTATTATTATGCACTGCTAGTGCTTTACACATGTACTATGCAACGTCCAATGGCGATTTTTTGTTTGATTTTGGGCTATTTTAGGCTTTACTATTTTTTATGAATAAAGAAAGTCACCACCTAATATTTTGGTCACTAGGAACCCTAACTAGTCTTTTAGAGATTCTAAGGCAAGACACTAGTTGTGTAAGAAAAAATATTAGCACCCTTAGTACACCTTACCTAAAATAAGTTGCTTGGTATTTGGTTTGCTTTATAAGTACTATGGTGTTAGTGTTTTCTAATTCCATCGATTTTTCTAAATTTAATTCAAACTAAATTTATTAAGATAGAAATTCAAGGATATTCTATGTACTTCAAAAACTCATTTTTTCCTTAGTATTTCAAGAGTTTGCGACTTGTAAATCGCAAGGAGGAGGAGCAAAAATTTAGAAATCTAGGGCGCTTTTAAAAAAACCTATTTTTTTTGCCTTAGTGTTTTATACTCTTACAGCTTGTAAACCATGAATTAAAAAAAATTAAAATATCCCCGATTATAATCAAGGTTTCTTTCAAGGATGTGTGCGGATTTATTATTTCTAGAAAATTATTTTGGATATTTGCTATTCTAGTTTTTTTATCCAAATATTAACAGTGAATGATAACAAATTATTTCCAATAATATTTTGGATATTCATCCTTTAAGGATTTCTTTATCCAAACATCAGTAGTAAATTATAGATGAATTTCCCTAAAATAAAATTTTTATATTTTTTGAAATATTGGCCAATACCCTTTGGAGTTTTACAAACATGTTGTAAAATCCAGAAATACAAGAAAATAAATTTTTTTTTATGAAATCCATGCAAAAACACATTTTCAAAACTTTCAATATTTTTTGAATATAAAAAAAATATTCAAAACATGTCAGGGTATTGGCCGTATGCAACACACAAGAAAATCAATTTTGATATATATGTATATTTGCTGTAATTGCGTTGAAAACCAGGTATTCTAAATATGAGATTGGTACATATTTTTTTACAATATAAAAAAATTCAAAATTTAGAATAAATATTTTAGAAAAATAATTTTTTTTTAAAGTAAGTCTCGCTAGGTCACTTGCCCAAACAAATGACGTGGCTAGACACAATAAAAGGGGCCCCAGTTACATTCAAAGAAGGCCGACGAATATTGTTCAAGTGAATTAATTCACTTGAATAGGGAAAATTCAACAGAAAAAAATTGCATGTTGCGAGGTGAAGAGAGAAAACAAACCCAGGAATGGAAGCGAAAAAGCTGCAGAGACGTTAAAAGCGTGATGGTTGATCTGTGTTTGTCTATTTCAAATCTTTTCCACTTGCTTTGTATGTGTGTCTGTTTTTTCTGGTTTTTCTTTCCTCTGCATCTTTTTCAGTCCCTCTCCAATGGGTTCCTACACTTCTTTCATCCTTGCTGCAGATCCTAGATGCAAAAAAAATAAAGCCAAGACCAATAGGTAGTCCCTATTAGTTTATGGTTTCTCTTCTCTTTTTCTTTTTTTCTCTTCTTTCTCTTCTACTATCAATCGTCCCAACCTCACAGTAACACTAGCAAAGTAAAAAAAACTTCCTTTATTTTATGGAGTTCTAGAAGTTGAAATGTTCTGAATTATTTACACAAGAAAAATGAGATGATTTCCTACAACTTTCATGTCAAGTGACTCCAATTTTGATGTTATTAATGATGTTTTGGGCAAACACGACAAGATAAGAATTATCATCAAGTTAAGAGTTGGCTAGCTACTCATCAATTAGTTATCAAATCAATAGTTTCCAATTTTAGCCTATAAAAGGAGGTATTTGTCATGCATTTAGGTATCTTAATGTCCAGATAAAGATCATGCTCTTACTTTCTCTCTTTGTATTTTTGTAATGCTTAAGTTTTGTTTTCATTAATATCAAGTTTATGCCTTTTATTTCTTTTCATTTACTTAGTTAGCTTTTATCTTATTTATGTTATTATTTTGTTTATTTATTTTTCTTTATTTCATTATGTCTTGCTAAGTTTATTATGTCAAGGTAAAAAGGTTACACTTATATAGTGTAAACTTAATATGGACTTTAATGTTTGATACTAACATGTTTTGTATTTGTTATCTTAATCACTCTTTAATGCTTTGCATTTAAATGACTAATCTTGATTTATGTTATATAACACTCCGAACAACAAATGCTTGACACTTTCATAGTTCATACTGTATGGTATAATTGACACCTAAGCTATGAAAGGAACTTCATTTGTTGTTAACATAAGTTATAATCATGAATGTTTGATGAGATTTACAAGTATTAGCATTAATCGAATAAGATGACTAATGTAATCATATTCACAATCTATAATCTGATTGAAACCTTCTTTGTGTGTGGTTTTCAATTGACTAGTAAGCATTTATACTATATTTGTTTAACATACCATTAATAAAACCTCTAACCTTGACATTTGTTATTATCATTAATCAATTGACATTTGTTAATAAAACCTCTAACATGTTATTATTTCATCTCAAAGTTTTCATCATCTTTTTCTCTTTTTTTTATTATTAGTACCATTACTACTACTATTATTGTTATTGTTGTTGTTATTGTTATTATTGGTATTTATAATTTATACAATTAACCTCCCTATGGTTCAACCCTGATCTTGTCGGGTTATTTATTACTTTAACACTCCTGCACTTAGAAGAATATATTAATCTTTTAGTCGTGTCATAATTCTAAAAATCAAGTATGATGAGAAAGGAAAACAGTAGATATGCACCTCCTTTTAGTCGTGTAATAGCTCTAAACATATAACTCTGGTTGGAGAAATCACCTAAATTTCAATTGAAAGAGTGATAACAACAATACACAGATTTCATAACCATTGTTTCAAGCATACCATAATTTGTAAAATTCTTATGGATATGCACCTCCTTATGCTACACCTTCTAAAAGAAATCTTGAGGAAACATTACATGCATTCATTAAAAAGCAAGAGATAATCAATACTTAACTTGCTCAAAACATGACAGATTTTAAAGATACTCTTGCAAAATTGACATTTGCTCTCATTTTTTAAGAAAAAGATAAGTTTCCATCTCAACTATAAAAAAAATCCCAAGGAGCAATACAATGCAAATACAAGTAGTTCCGGAAGCCAATACATGGATTAAGTCAAATCAGTCATTACTCTTCATAGTGGTAAGGTTATTAAAAAACCTACTCTTGAATCTTATGAAAAAGATGATGAGTCAATATCTGAGGGTAAGGAAGGGGTTGAATATGAAAATTGCAAAGAAACGACTGATTCCCCACCAGCACTTCCATTTCCTCATGTCATGACCAAACAAAGGAAAGTCAATCACAACTCTGAAATTTTTAAAACATCCAAATATGTAAGAATCAATATACCTTTGCTCGATGTTATTAAACAGGTTTCTTTCTACGTTAAAATTTTTGAAAGATTTATGCACTATGAAGAGGAAACTGAATGTGAAAAAGAAAGTCTGTTTAATCGAACAAGTAAGTGTTATTCTTCAGAACAATAATGCTTTGAAATATAAAGACCTTAGTTGTCCTATAATTTCTTGCTTTATTAGAGAACATAAAATTAAAAGAGCCTTACTTGATGTTGGAGCTAATGTGAATTTACTTCCATATTCAATTTTTTAAAATCTTAATTTAGGTGAGTTAAAACAAATTTCTATAACTCTTTTACTTGCTGATAGATCTATAAAAGTACCGAGAGGAATAGTTAAAGATGTGTAGTACAAGTTGATAAATTTATTTATCCTGTGGATTTTATTGTCTTAGACACACAACCTGTTGAAGTATGTAATTCATTTCTTGTTATTTTAGGATGTCTGTTTTTTACAACTTCTAATGCATTGATTAATTATAGGAATAGACTGATGATGCTTTCATTTGAAAACATGACATTAGAGATGAATATTTTCAACATTTGCAAGCAACCTAGATATGGTAATTATTTATTGGAAGTGGACTTTACTGAAAAATTAATTCATAATCAATTTCCAACCACTTCCAATAAAATTGAGATTGATGAATCTGATAATTTATAAATGATTTATTTTTAAGAAGAATCAAAGACAAGTAATTAGAGGCCATAAATTTAGGCACTTCCACCACGATCAATTAAGTCTATACCTTTAAGTGTTCAACCACCTAAACCTGATTTGAAGTTATTGCCATTCAATCTCAAATACTTATTTTTAGGAGAAAATGAAACTTTTTCGGTAATAATCTCTTCTAAACTCAATACACATCAAGAAGGTAAGTTATTACAAACTCTGAAAATGCATAAAAATACATTAGGATGGATTATAGCTGACATAAAAGGAATCATTCCTTTGATTTGTACACACAGAATTTATTTGAAGGAAAATGCTAAACCCTCTAGGGAGATGCAATGAAGGCTAAATTTTAATATGAAAGAAGTACTGAAAAATAAAGTCACCAAGCTTCTAGATAATGAAATCATTTATCCTATTTCTGACAGCAAATAGGTAAGTCTTATCCAAGTTGTACCCAAAAGTCTAGAGTCATTGTGATAACAAATGTGAACAATGAGTTAATTCCCATTAGAATTGTTATTGGTTGGCGCATGTGTTTTGACTATAGGAAACTTAATTCAATGACTAGAAAAGATCATTTTTCTTTACCTTTCATGGATCAAATCCTAGAAAGAGTTGCAGGTCATTAATTTTATTGTTTCCTATATGGTTATTCGGGTTACAACCAAATTGAAATTGCATTGGAAGATCGAGAGAAAACTACTTTCACATGTCCATTTAGTACTTTTACATATCGAATGATGCCTTTTGGATTATGTAATGCATCAGCCATGTTTCAAAGATGTATGCTTAGTATATTTAATGATATGGTTGAACATTTTCCTGAGATTTTTATGGATGATTTTTTTATTTTTGATGATTTATTTTATGATTGTTTGACTAACTTAAAAAAGATTTTAACTAGGTGTGAAAAGAAGAATCTTGTGCTGAAGTGGGAAAAATATCACTTTATGGTAACAAACGACATTGTACTTAGTCACATTGTTTCATAAAAAAGAATTGAGGTTAATAAATCTAAAATTAAGTTAATTGCGAACTTGCTAACACCAAAATCTATTAAAGATGTTAGATCATTCCGAGGACATGCTGGTTTTTATAGAAGATTCATCAAAGATTTTAGTATAATATCTAAGCCTTTAAGTAACCTTCTAACAAAAGATATTATTTTTGAATGGATTGAACATTGTAAAGAAGCCTTTGTTAAACTTAAAAACTTGTTTACTTGTGCTTCTGTCAATCAACCTCTTGATTGGTTATTACCTTTTGAAATAGTGTGTAGTGCTAGTGATTATGTCATGGGTGTTGTTTTGGAATAAAGAAAAGATAAGAAACATTATGTGACTTACTATGTAAGTAAAACTTTAAATATTACTCAAATGAATTATACCACCACTAAAAAAGAATTATTTGCAGTAGTATTTCCATATGAAAAATTCAAGTCTTATCTTATTGGCTCACCTGTTGTTACTTCATGTGAAAAATTCAAGTCTTATCTTATTGGCTCACCTGTTTACTTCATGTGAAAAATTCAAGTCTTATCTTATTGGCTCACCTGTTGTTATTTTTAGTGATTATACAGCATTGAAATATCTTCTTTCTAAGAAAGATTCTAAGGCTAGATTGGTGCAGTGGATTTTGTTACTTCAAGAATTTGATATCACAATCAAAGATAAGAAAGGTAGCGAAAATGTTGTTGCAGATCACTTGTCAAGATTGACAACAGATTCAAAAATTGACATCACACTAATCGATGACTACTTTCCCGATGAATCTTTACTTTCTGTCACTATAATGCCTTGGTTTGCTAATATTGTTAACTTTCTTATTTCAGGATAATTGCCAGCTCATTGGAGTACCTAAGATAAAAGAAAGTTCTTGAACGAAGTGAAGAACTTTTATTGGGATGACCTTTATTTATTCGAATATTATCCTAATCAAATATTTTGAAGATGCATTCCTGACAATGAAATAAGTAGTGTTATTAAATTTTGTCATTTTGAGACATGTGAGGGTCATTTCTCATCCAGAAAGACAAATGCAAAAATTTTACAAAGTGGATTTTATTGGCCCACCATGTTCAAGGACTCATATATATTCTACAAGACTTGTGAGAATTGTCAAAAGTTGGGTTCTATTTCAAAACATCACATGATGCCTTTAAATCCTATTCCTGTCATTGAGATCTTTGACTGCTGGGGTATAGATTTCATGGGTCCATTCCCTTCATCATTTGATTTTTTATACATATTAGTCGCAATAGATTATATTTCAAAATAGATAGAGGCAATTCCAAGTCGAAACAATGATCACAAGATAATGATAAAGTTTTTGAAAGAAAATATTTTGAGTCGATTTGGAGTCCCTCAGGCCATAATAAGTGATGGTGGAACACATTTCTACAACAAGCCATTTGAGTTTTTAATAAAAAAATATGGAATCACACATAAAGGTGTCACCCCTTATCACCTTTAAATAAGTGGACAAGAGAGCTTGCTAATAGGGATATCAAACATATTTTGAACAAAACTGTGAACCCTAATAGGAAAGATTGGTCTTTAAGACTTAATGATGCACTTTGGGCTTATCGAACTGCTTATAAAACATCATTAGATATGTCACCTTATAAACTAATCTATGAAAAACCTTGTCACTTGCCTGTGGAACTTGAATATAAAGCTTATTGGGCTATTAAAGCTTTCAATTCAAATATGGATGATGCTAGTCAACAGTGAAAATTACATATAAATGAGCTTGAAGAAATAAGAAATGATGCATTTGAAAATTCTAGAATTCATAAAGCAAGAATTAAAGAGTTTCATGACAAGAAAATACTGAGAAAAACATTCAATGTTGGTCAAAAAGTCTTGTTTTATAATTCTTAACTGAATTTTTTTCCTGGAAAATTAAGATCAAGATGAAATGATCATTTTATTATGAAACATGTGTATCCATATGGGGCCTGTGATATCAAGAATCCAAAGAATGACAATGTTTTCAAGGTAAATGGACATCATTTGAAAGTTTATTTTGACAATTTTTTCAGTTAAAAATAACTCTATTGAATTAGGTGATCTTGTGTATAAAGATTGATTTTTTCTCATATTGTTTTTGTCTTTTTTTTAATGATTTTTTGCTAGTTTTTCTCACCCGGTCAAATGACGGACAACAGTACTCTGTGACTTAATATATTTGTGCAATTATTTGAATCTCTTTTCCAATTCTCATTTGAAAATGGACACTAATCATGAAAAATTGAAAAAGTATTTTCCCGCTCTGCCTTAGAATGTGATTACAAAAATTTACCATGCTAGATGTGCAAAATTGAGGTTGTTAATGAATCATGGAATTCCTGAAGATATTCACTGGTTGATTGAAGCAAAGATCCGATTATCAAGTGAATCCTCTAATTCCTTCATTTCACACATGCTTGGAATAAGTAAAACCACTTTTGTAAAGAAATGTCATGCAAAATAATTGAAAATCTATCATCGATGTGCCAGAGGGACTTGTAATGCATAATGTCGTTCCTTAAGAATGATATCTATAAACTATGAAAATAAAATATAATTTATTAAGGATGACTTGAGTAAGGAGTCTTTAAATAATCTTCTATTGACTCCTAAGACATATCCTAGTAGAGATGTGTATCGTGTAATTTATTATTTATGACCACTATTTCATAAAGAACATGCTCAACTTAGTATTAAGAATCTGACTAAAAAAGACCATGTTTGCTAGTTTTTAAGAAAACAGGATGGAAAGCCTATCTCCGACCCATAGAGGGTGTTTAAGTCGTTCTTGGATGTAAAACCAAGAGAAGATATGAGCCATAATCACTACTACCTGTATATACACATGCTTTTTGAAAAGTAAATAAATAAAGAGTGTGTGTGAGACTCCAGCTGACCTACATATAGGTGGTATGATTGTCTTTCTAATTTCTCATCTATAAAATCCTCTCTTCCTTCCTTTCATTCCTACTCAACCCAAGAAATAGCAAGTCCCTTAGGTCATCATATAAGAAATATTTGTGTTTTCTATGGATCTAGTCTTGAGAAAGAAAAAAAGTTTTTAGAATCAGCAAATCATCTTGGTCAGATGCTAGCTGAGAGAAAGATTCATTTAGTGTATGAGGGAGACAGTCTTGGGTTAATGAAAAGTGTGTCAATAGCTATATTTTTAGGAGGTAGACAAGTTTTAGGGGTTGTCCCCGAAGCTTTGGCATAAGGAGACATCATTGGAAAAATAATTGGAGAGGAACTACATGTCTCCACAATGTCTGTTTGAATGATTGCAATGTTTAACCATGCTAATGTCTTCATTGCCTTACCAGATGGTCTAGGCATATTGGAAGAGATCTTTCATATTTTTTCTTAGGCCTAACTGCACATTCATTATAAACCTATAAGTTTGTTAAATTTTAATAGTTATTATGACAAGTTGTTGTCTTTTCTTGATCATGTTGTGGAACAAGAATTTCTAACATCTCCTACACGACAAATCATAATCTCTGCTGCTACCGGTGAATAATTGATTGATCAACTACAATCTTTCATTCCTATAATTGATCTTTCCACGAGTCGCATAAATTGGTCAACTAAGAAAAGCTGTAAAAAGCTTAGATTGGATTTGAGCCTTCATTTGTGAATGTTTATGTCTTTTGATTTTGTTATTATGTTTTGTTATTTCTTATATTTATTTCAGTATGTTTCAGGTCTGTCCATATTTGTTATTTAAGGTGATATCTTCTATACTTTATCTTTCTACCTTAGAACATTAAGGACAATTTCTCGTTTTGGTTGGGGGAAAAGGGTAGTAGCTAAAAAAAAAACTAACTATGTTTTTTATTTCATAAAGCATGTGCAAAATTATTGTTACTATGATGGCAGAGTAAGGAGAACATTTTATGACTTTTAAGACGCATCTTAGTAATCATTCGTAAGAAGGTCTATCATAATACTTCTTGAAGTATTTAGATTTACAAACTCTCGCATTGTTATCACTTAATTATACTCATATACTTATTTAACATGTATTTTGAAAACTTAATTTACACACACACACACACTTTAAACATATGATTGTGGATTGCATATTGGATTATTATATTATTTATGTTCTTTTGTTAAAGGTAATAACTAAGGAAAAAGGATAGTATATAATTACAAAAAACAAAAAGAAATGAAAAGAAAAAAAAATGATGATAATAAAAATATAGATAAATTTGGTTTTGTAGCCTTCCTAACCTAAGCAATTAAGCCCGAAGAGGTGTTTTAACACTTAATACCCTAAAATCAACTAACTTGGGAGCTATTGGCCCAACACTTGTTACATGGGTTGAGGAGAAAAGCTTAAGAGAATCAAACATTGCACTATCTACATATCAATATCTGCAACTCGATTTACTATGCTCGTAGAGGTGTCTCAACACCTAATGCCCTAAGACCAACTGGTCTCGGAGTCATTAGCTGAAAGCTCATTACATGGGTTAAAGATGCATGGTGTTTTAAGTTATATATATATATTAAAAAATAAAATAAAAAGATAAAAATAATAATCCTAACCCAAGAAAGTTAACCTTAAACATTAAAACAAAAATTTTGTTTTATTTTATGAAAAGCCCCATAATTATGTATTGATATATTGAGCATAAAAAAAGATTTATTAATATCTTGTTAAGAGGTACTAAGCAGATATATAAATTTAATGAAAGTTTATTTATCTAGATAGATTAATAGAAATTGAATAATGACTACCTTACTTTATGAAATGTGCAAAGTATTTTTTTATTTTAACACTTTGATTACTAGGAACTAGTAATAAGCTGATTGGGAGGTATGATTAATACTTAAAAGTGCATTTTTATCATGGTTTTATATCATTATTTTTCACTTGAAGTATCAATAACTCCTTAACTAAAGTACGTTTTATAATAATCTATCTAATAATATAAGATACATTTAATTTATGGTAAATATTTATTTTAAATGTAGGCCTATCACATAAATAAAAGGATTGATTGATGAATTTAAGAATGATGTTTTAGGCAGACAAGAGAAGATAAGGATTGTCACCAAGTCAAGAGTTGGTCACCCTACTCATCAATTAATCATCAAATCAATAGTTTCCAACTTTAGCCTATAAAAGGAGGCATTTACCATGCATTTAGGCATCTTGGTGTCCAGATCAAGATCATGCTCTTGCTTTCTCTCTTTGTATTTTTGTAATGCTTAAGTTTTGCTTTCATTAATATCAAGTTTATACCTTTCATTTCCTTTCATTTACTTAGTTGACTTTTATCTTATTTATGTTATTACTTTATTTATTTATTTTTCTTTCTTTCATTATGTCTTGCTAAGTTTATTATGTTAAGGTGAAAAGGTTACACTAATGGTGTAAGAATAAGTATAGTGTAAACTTAATACGGACTTTAATGTTTGATACTAACATGTTTTGTATTTGTTATCTTGTTCACTCTTTAATGCTTTGCTTGTTAAATGACTAATCTTGATTTATGTTATATAACACTTTGCATAACAAAGTCCATATTAAGTTTATACCATACTTATTCTTGCACCATTAGTGTAACCTTTTCACCTTGACATAATTAACAGTGCTCGGGTGGAGGACAGATTCAGGCTTCTTTGTTGTTGCAATAATTTGAACTTAAAAATGGCCTTTTTAGAACTTGGGCTCCATAGGAAAGTTGTAGGCCTATGTCTTACCTTTCCATCCATATAAAGTAGGCCTAAATCGGAGATCTATAACTCTAGATATGACCCAATTACCAAACAGTGCTCCGGTTTGGATTACACCGACATCTCTTTTCTAAGTTTGATCATCTCTTTGCCTTTGCAATTGAAGTTCTTAAAGTCATCAATCAATCCTTTCATTTATGTGATAGGCCTGCATTTAAAATGGACATTTACCACAAATTAAAGGTATCTTATATTATTAGATAGATTATTATAAAACATACTTTAGTTAAGGAGTTATTGATACTTCAAGTGCAAAATGATGATATAAAACCATGATAAAAATGCACTTTTGAGTACTAATCACACCACCCAACTAGCTTATTACTAGTCCCTAGTAATCAAAGCGTTAAAATAGAAAAACAATTTGCAAATTCCACAAAGCAAGGTATTCATCATTTAACTTCCATTACTTTATCCAGATAAACAAACTCTTGTTATATTTATATACCTGCTCAATACCTCTTAATAAGATATTCATAAACCTTTCTTTTGTGCTCAATGTATCAACACATAATTATAGGGCTTTTCTTGAAAAAAAATAAAATTTTTGTTCTAATGTTTAAGGTTAAC
Source organism: Populus ilicifolia (assembly GCA_015708895.1). Lineage (NCBI taxonomy): Eukaryota > Viridiplantae > Streptophyta > Magnoliopsida > Malpighiales > Salicaceae > Populus > Populus ilicifolia. The sequence goes on from SRLM01000914.1 coordinate 39,728, forward strand.
TTCCTTGGGTTGGGATTATTATTTTTATCTTCTTCTTTTTTTAATATACAATAATTTAAAACACCATGTATCTTTAACTCATGTAACGAGCTTTCAGCTAATGACTCCCAGACCAGTTGGTCTTAGGGCATTAGGTGTTAAGACACCCCTACGAGCTT
>SRLM01000914.1:46795-73219 GCA_015708895.1 Populus ilicifolia
CTTAAATGCAAGTATGGATTTTCCAATTCAAAACCATGAAAAGAAGGTAAAAGTTGGATAATGCCTGGCTTAAAATTAAAATGAGATGCATCGAGAGGAAAAACTATGCATGATGGTGCACTTGTTCTTGTTGGATTCATGTGGTCTCTAAGTGTTCTAGCAGGTTATTCTCATTATGAAGTGATTGATTATCTTCTTCAGCCATATTTTCTAAAAATGATGAGGATACCCTACAAAGTCTACCACTTGATGTACGTGACCACACTCTCATGCACGTGTAAAAATATAATAAATGAAAAAGGAAAACAAAAGAAGAAGAAACAAGAAGAAAGAAAGAAAGAAAAAACAAAGTTATATACAAGAAAAAGTGAAAAGACAAAATAAACTAAAAATTATAATTTATACAAAACTTACCTCCCCGGCAACGGCGCCAAAAACTTGACAACACAAAAGGTTTGACGTCTTCTCCCAAGTGCAGAAGTGTCGAAGTAATAAATCACCCGGCAATACCAGGGTCGAACCACAAGGAGGTTATTGTACAAATTATAAATAACAACAATACAATAACAACAACAACAACAACAACAACAACAACAACAATAATAATAATAATAATACTAGTAGTAGTAAAGAAAGAGAAGAAAAAGATGATGATGATGATGATGATGATGAGATATTAAAGTAAGAATTAACAATGATAATAACAAATGTCAAAGTTAGAGGTTCCACTAATGGTATGTCAAACAAGTATAGTATAAACTCTTATTGTTTAATTGGAAACCACACATAAAGGAGGTTCCAATCAAATTATAGATTGTTAACATGATTACATTAGTCATCTTATTCAATTAATGCTAATACTTGTAAATTTCATCAAGCATTCATGATTATAACTTATGTTAACAACAAATCAAGTTCCTTTCATAGCTCAGGTGTCGGTTATACCATACAGTATGGGCTATGAAAGTGCCAAGCATTTGTTGTACCAATTGTTATACAACATAAATCAAGATTAGTTATTTAACAAGCAAAGTATTAAAGAGTGAACAAAATAACAAATATAAAACATGTTAGTATTAAACATTAAAGTCCATATTAAGTTTATACCATACTTATTCTTGCACCATTAGTGTAACCTTTTCACCTTGACATAATTAACTTAGCTAGACATAATGGAGGAAAGAAAAATGGATAAACAAAATAAGAACATAAATAAGATAAGAGTTAACAAAGCAAAGGAAAGGAAATGAAAGGCATAAAGTTGATATTAATAAAAACAAAACATAAAGAATACAAAGAGAGAAAACAAGAGCATGATCTTGATCTGGACACCAAGATGCCTAAATGCATAGCAAGTGCCTCCTTTTATAGGCTAAAATTAGGAACTATTGATTTGATGACTAATTGATGAGTAGATGGCCAACCCTTAACTTGGTGACAATCCTTATCTTCTCTTGTCTGCCCAAAACATCATTGATGACGTCAAAATTAGAGCCACTTGAAAACATGAAAGTTCTAGGAAATTGTCTCAGCTTTCTTGTGTAAACAATTCAGCTCATTTCGACTTCTAGAACTCCAGATATGGCCAAAATACTGAACAGTGCTCGGGTGGAGGACAAATTTGGGCTTCTTTGTTGTTGCAATAATTTGGACTTGAAAATGGTCTTTTTAGATCTTGGGCTCCATAGGAAAGTTGTAGGCCTATGTCTTACCTTTCCATCCATATAAAGTAGACCTAAATCTGAGATCTATAGCTCCAGATATGACCCAATTACCGAACAGTGCTCCGGTTTGGATTGCACCGACATCTCTTTTCTAAGTTTGATCATCCTTTTGCCTTTGCAATTAAAGTTCTTAAAGTCATCAATCAATCCTTTCATTTATGTGATAGACCTGCATTTAAAATGGACATTTACCACAAATTAAAGGTATCTTATATTATTAGATAGATTATTATAAAACGTACTTTAGTTAAGGAGTTATTGATACTTCAAGTGCAAAATGATGATATAAAATCATGATAAAAATGCACTTTTGAGTACTAATCAGGGATCTCTAGGTCTAACTAAAAAATAATGAATACCAAGAATCCTGATATGACTAAGAGTATAAACTAAGAACAAAAATCACAAAAACTAAGTCAAAAATAGAGTTTTTTAGTGCAGACTCGGGTCAATATCATTCTTGTGGTAGAATTCTCTACTTTCATGTTAAATATTCAAATGGGAAAATCTTAAACCTTTGATATCGAAATCAAGTGATTCGAAAACTCAAATTCATTTACGTGTCTAAAACTGTAACTTTGATAAAGAAATCGAAGTGAAATAAAATATTTTTATAAAATAGAAACTAGTAATCTAGTTGGTCAAAAAGGTTCTTAATTTGACAATATCAAGCATCCAAATCTGACTTAGAATCTGCTCTAAGAACAATGATTCCTAGGACCTAATAAAGGTGTACATTAATTTTTCAACATGTAATAAATGACAGATTATACCTAGGATAGTCAGATATCATATGAAACTGAGTCAGAATCAGAGCTTAAGTTGGAAAAAAGAATTACAATAGCAATAGAAACATTTTTTTAGTGCAAATTCTGAGCCATTTATTCAACCTTAAAGACCAGATAAAAAAGGAATGAATTTAGCATTACAAAAACTCTTGATCAACCTAAGAAAATTGATGATTTTGGTAGCAAAAATGAAAGATAAAGAGAGTAGAAAACAACTCAAATAGGGTTTTGAAAAAATATTTCTTTTTCTGCTTTTGACCAACTTTTAGTGAATATGAGTTAAACTCCTACACTAAGTTCAAAAGGAGTATACACCATCTTCAACATGCGAGGTCCAAAATTAAGTAACAACACTATTTATGTGCATAAGAAACCTTGTGTGGTTTTATATAACATAGGGATGAGATGGTTGAATGAAGTTATATAAAAACACCGGAAATAATGTGTTAACATATTTAGAATAGATACAACAACGTTACGAAACCTTTGCTATGACTTGGAAATATAATGTGGGTTGAAACCAAAAAAGGACTAGTGTTATTGAGAAAATGATTGTTTTTGTATATCGTTGTATTAGGTGCAACAAATAGGTAAGTCTAAGAAAGATTTCAACATTCTAGTGAAACCATGAGTCAATATTTTAATAGAGTATTGAACACAATTTATTTGCTTACAGTAGATATAATGAAACCAGAGAGCTCTGAATTTTTAAATATTTCATGAGAAATTATGATGAATCCTATATTTATACCCTATTTTAAGGTTAGAAAGATAGTGTTTATAGTAATTAATGACATAAAAATTAGTTTCAAATTCTGCTAATTATTATTTATGAAATGTTGGTTATTGTTTTATAGAATTGCATTTATGCAATAGACAGTACACATGTTTGTGCTTCTGTTTCTCAAAAAAATCAAATACCATTTATTAGTAGAAAATATATGCTGATATAGAATATAATGGTCGTATATAGTTTTGATATACAATTCACATTTATTTGGGCAAGATGAGAAGGTAGTGCTTATGATAATCATATTTTTTTAGGCTATTGACAATCCAAGTATAAAATTTTTAAAATTATTGACAACAATTAATTGTTATTTCAATTTAAAAGATGTTTATTCTATAACTTTTTATTAAATTTGATATTATTTTCTTGTCATTGCAGGGAAATATTATTTGGTTAATGTTAGATACCCAAATGAGTTGGATATCTCGGTCTATATAAAGGTGAGAGATATCACTTCTAAGAATTTTTTAGTTGAGGCCAACCAAGAAGTCCGAAAGAGCAATTCAATCGTGCATATTCATAACTTCACAATGCCATTAAATGTGCATTTAGTGCATGGAAACAAAGTTGAAGAATGTTATAGACCATGTTGGCATATCCGTACAAATCACAAGTGGAAATTATAGTGGCATCAATGGTATTATATAAATATATTAGGAGAAAGTCATAATAAGATGTTGTATTTATAGAATATGATTGCAATTCTAATTTTATTCATGATGATTTTTTAGCTGATGTTGTCTCCCTTTCTCAAAACCAATAAGGCCTTCTCGAATGAATTATGTTCGTGATATACTAACATGTAGTTTAATGGGATGATTGGAGAATAATAATAAAGTAACATTCTTATTTTTTTATGTATTACAAAAAAAATTCTCACAAATGCTACTTACAACTTGAAAACTCATATGTGTTTTTTTTGGTAATTTTATTACTAGAAGTACTTATAAAAGCAACCTAACCAAAGACATATAAATTGGTTTTTAAATAACTTTAATTTTAGTTATTTCTTTAACAAAACACATATTTTATTATAAAAACCTAAAGAAAAGGTTGTTTTTTTAAAAAAAAATACTTTTTACAATCACAATTACAAAAATCATCACTCTCCCAAACACACTCTAAAGGTAACCACCTAGAATATTGCCTTGGATTGCTTCCAATCATGCACCTCAAAGAGTGTTCCAAACACTTGTTAATAGTTTTGATTTGTCCATTAGTTTATAGGTAAAAAGGTTGTGGAATAATATGTCTCTACTCTTTGATATGTAAAAGTGTTCTTCCATGATTGACTTAGGAATACAATGTCTTTATCATTTATTATTGTTACAGGGAAACCGTGTTGTTTGTCAACATGATCCATGGATGCAATAGACACTATAATGGTAGAATATGAGTGAGAGAAAGCCATAAAATGAGAGTACTTGTTGAACTTGTTTAAAACTATAAAAATAACCTCCTTTCCATTTGATCCTAGTAAATCTTCCATGAAATTTATATTATTATCAATGAAAAAAACTTGAGGGATGGGTGATAGTTGTAATAGACATGGTGGTAGTGCATTTTCTAAATTGTTATTCTAGCAAATTAAACATTCTCTCATATATTGTCTGTCTTGTATTTGCAATCCTTTCTAGTGGAACAAACTTCTTCTCTTTTTAATAGTTACAATAGTACTAGAATGACTTTCTAATATAGTATCATGGTACATTAAAATGATCATTTTTCATAAACCATGATTATGACCGACAACAATTTTTCTCTTCCTATTTAGATTATGGTTCATCCACTTATAATAAGAGTGAGAATAGGATTCTTTTGTATTTCTTCTATAATGTCCTGTACAGTTTCATCATATTCCTAAGATTTTTTGTATTTTCCTATGATGCTTATAGAAATAATAGACACTATCAAAATAAATAGTTCATAACTATAAAGCATATATTGCCATATTCTTATTTTCTTTTTTATATTCAATTTCATATTCTAAACATAATAGTTTAGTGAACCATAGATGTTGAGAAGAGTTGGATATCTTCTATTCTAAGAGATATTTTAAGAGTAACATGGTGAGTACAAATTTTGAACTTCCCTCCCACGAATAGTGTCTCCATTTAGCTATTGCATGTTTGCATTATTACAACACCAATTCCCACTTTAAAAGTCTTGATTTACAAACTGTTTTTTAAAAGTATAGTACAATATTTAACATATTAAGAGTATTTTTTGTCTTTGAATTCTATTATGTTAATTTAAATAAATTTATTGGTAATTTAAGAATTTACTTTTTTATTTCACAATACAAATATTTTTATGAATATTCTCGAGTTAATTCATGGTGTCAAGAATGGAATAAGAAAAAGAAAAAATAGTTATCTTTTTTAATTAAAAGAAAACTATCTTTAATAACTTTTCTAAATGTTTAGATTAGACTTATTTCTCGTTCGTAAACTACTTCTAATTAAGTAATCAACATTGTCAATAATTTAGTAAGAGATTGATAAAAGGACCCGTATCCTCTAACAAACTTTCTATAATAACAAGTGCTATATAACTGCTTGATAATTGCCGACAAATCTACCAGTACTGTGATCTTTTATGGATATGTAAAACCCTTTCTCTAGTGACTATTTTACTCTATCATTGTCAAATATACATTTATATTTTTTTTTCCTATCACCTCGTGTATTCTGAAAATGAAACATTTATTTATTTATTTATATATTTACATATACCTTAATTAATTTTTAAAGCCTCCTGAATATTCTGAAAATTCAATAAATATATAAAACACCGTGAACATGAGAGACATGAATATCAGTACTCGAATCCAGTGAAATGCAAAGATGAAACATTTTTATTAGATGTTCAAAGTGTTCGCAACGTGAATGTAATTCAATTTACATGCTTTTATTCAACCTTTAAAAAATAAAACATCCCATCAATTGACAGAGCAAAAGAGAGAAGCAAGGCTGTCCGAAGGAGCCCAGGTTATTTGAACATTGAAATTAAAAATTAAAAATTAAAAAAATCCCCTCAACATGATAATTCTTTTCTGGAAATCATATATATTCTTTGGAAAAACAATGAGGAGTTAACGAAAAAAAATTAGAAAAGATCGAACACCTAAAAATAATAATATTTTAAAATACATGAGCTTTGAGAAGAAGATTCTTTCATAAATTAACAATAAAGGACTAAAATAAATAGTTTGTAAGAAGAGGATCAAAAAAGATTGTTTGTAAGTTTGAGGGACCAAAGCAGCAGAAAGGGGAGGAAGAAAAACTCTTCTGGGCCCACAATGGTTAATTCACCTGGTTACTTTGTCGGTGCATTAAAGGCACGTCACATGGTCTGTCAATCAACAATCAAATAAAAAGTCGGTCGCCAAATTTTATTCCCCTCAACGCGCGATGATGAAGAGTTAAAATTGTTGCTTCATTATTCATAACCAATCACTGATGAGGATGAATTCTTTAGACATATAATCGGTTTTATTTGTTAAAGTATTTTTTATTAAAAAATATATTTTTAATAGGATCTGAAAATACCAAAAAATTATTTGAAAACAGAGAAAAAAATATAAAAAATTAAATTTTTAAAAAATATTTTTAAAATTAAAAAAAAATCATAACTGACAATCCCAGCAACTAAAATATAAATAGATAAATATATGGTGAAAATGAAGTTACGATTTTGAAGCACCAAAACATAAGAAATAGTAAAAGTTATTTTTTAAAAGTATTTTTTAATAAAAATATATTAAAATTATTTTTTATATTTTAAAAAATTATCTTTGATGTAGCATATTAAATTACATCAATTTAAAAATAAAAAATATTAATTTAAAATAAAATAAAATTAAAAATATTTTTAAAATTAAAAAATAAAGGAATTCCTAGTGCAATTATTGGCAGCAAGAGAAGAGAGAGTTTTTCTGTTTCCCACCGGATAGTCAATGAAAATCGAGAGGTAAACATTCCGGCCAGGTGTCATCAGCCATGGCCTTCTATTCTCCGAATCGACGTTTGCAGATGCTAAGAGAACTAAATGTTTAAGCTCCCTAACTATAAGCCAACTTGACAAGGACATGATGACGGAACAGAGAATTAATGAATCCCAACTGCCAGCTAACCTTCTCTGCCGACTACTCACTGTTGTTTTCAGTTCTCATATCTTAATATTTAAAAACAATATTGTTTTTAATTTTAAAATAATTATTTTTGATTTTTTTGTATTATTTTTATATATTAATATTAAAAAATATATATTATTTGAATGTATTTTTTTAAAATAAAAATACACGTTCAAAAAATGGCGTCGACAGTACTCCCCACCCCTGATGTTCGCTATATAAACACCATTGTTCAAGGACTTTGCACTCATTCGACAACATCTAGGGCAGTAGTCTTAAACCATTCTCTAAAATCTTCTTATAATTCCAGCTGTAATATTCTGCTAGCATATAATGGCTTCTTCAATGAGCTTGAAGCTGGCCTGTGCCATGCTTGTAGCGATGGTTGTTAGCGCACCACTAGCAGAAGCCGCCATCACATGTGGCCAGGTGACAAGCAGCCTGGCACAATGTATAGGCTACCTCCAGAAGGGTGGGGCTGTCCCTGCAGCCTGCTGCAGTGGGTTGAAAGCACTTAATTCTGCAGCCAAGACCACCCCTGACCGCCAAGGGGTCTGCAACTGTTTGAAATCCTTGTCTGGTAAGATCTCTGGCCTCAACTATGGCTTGGCTGCTGGCCTCCCTTCAAAGTGTGGTGTATCCGTCCCCTACAAAATCAGTCCATCCACAGATTGCAAAACGTACGTATTCTATACTTCATGTGTGCATGCATGCCACTGGAAATTATTGGGGTAGCTCGCCCGATTTCATAAATCACAATAATATATATAGAAATATTGACTTCTTTTTTTATTCTTTTTTGTTTTTTTTTTTGTTTCTGTGACAGCGTGAAGTGAAGAATCGAAGCAGATTATGAAGAATGATAATAAGCTAGTGCTAGAATAAAAGGGGTGCTCGAGCATGTTCGAGCTTGTTCCCGTCGACGGACTAGGAGTCTCTTCTTTCTTATGAGCTTGTGTTTACAGTACGATATTGCAGGCATTATGTGCTTCTAATAAAATCTGTGTTTTACTATACATTGCCTGGCTTATTTAATATTCTGGTTCTTCGTGATCTTCCACCAAATACAACACTTAATCCAAGATCTCTATTTATAAAATGAGAACTCGAGTAAAGAACAATAATAATACAAAGATACCCACCTCTTCTTTTTACATTTTAAAAGTATTTTAAAAAAATTAACTTTTTTTAATTTCAAATTATTTTTTTTAATATATTTTTTTTTGAGATGTTTCAAGCCTTCTAATTTTGAAAGGTTGATGTCGGTTTCACATTCAAGTTATTGTCTTGCTAACATAGAACAAAATAATTTTTTTTAAATAGTTTTTATCAATACTTATTATATTAAATATGAAAGCAAAGTAAGTGAGTATCTAAATTTAAAATGTTAATGTCGGTTTCACCTTCAAGTCATTGTCCTGTTAATATTGAATGAAATGTCAAACCAATAATTTTTTAAAATAATTATTACTATGTTCTCAAATATTTTCTATATTAGATATATAAACAAAGCAAGTAAGCGTTGATGTTGATTTCACATTCAAGTTATTGTCCCATTAATATGAAATGAAATGTCAAATCATGGAGTCATTAAAAATGATAAACGTAGAACCTAAAAGTCTTTTGGAGACTCAAAAATCTATAATCTCAGAAAAAGTATATGAGCCGAACTATCCATGAAATCATATATATTCTAAAGGAGTCCAACGCCATGGACTCCTGAGTGGTGAATAAACCACATTGGTTTAAACATGATAAAATGCAATGAATGGAGAAATATTCCTCATCAAAATACACACACGTGTTTGGAATTCTATATTTAAATTCAAAATAATTCACAATCCACACGCATCAAGTGGAACAAATCGTATCAGTTTATTTGTTGAAAATTATTTTTTAAAAAAAATAATTTTTTAAAAATAAATTATTTTATGATACTTAATATTATCATAAAAAATAAGTTAAAAAATATTTTTTGATATTTAACTATATCATGAAAAGTAACTTATTAATATTTTATTTTATTTTTCAGGTTTATTAAAAGAATAAGAAACAAATCTTACAAATTTAAAAGTTAAATGACAATAAATTTAAAATATATATATAATTTTACAAATTATTTGAAAATAAAATAAATAAAAATTAAAATCATAAATACCAACAAATCTAACAAATAAAAAAGTTGAAAGATGATAAAATGAAAAAATTATAATTTCATAAATTATTTTAAATAAAATAAATAGCAATAAAAAATAAGAACCAAATCTAATAAAAAAATTTAATTAAAAAACAATAAGTAAGAAGTATATAACAATCAAAATAATGAGGATCAAAGTTGATATAAAAATCAAATTAAATCAAGTTATATAGGGTGAAATTGAAAAAAAAATATTCAAAACAAAATATATAGTGATCAAAAGTTTGAAGATTAAATTTGAATAATTTTATAACCGAAATCACATTCAAGTTCAAAAATTTAAGAATTAAATTTAAATAATTTTATAACTGATATCACATTCAAGTCATTGTCTCATTAATATAGAATGAAATGTCAAATCAATAATTTTTTAAAATAATTATTATCACACTTTCAAATACTTGTTAGATTAAATACATAAGCAAAGCAAGTGAGCATCTAATTTTAAAATGTTAATGTCAGTTGCACATTCAAGTTATTGTCCCATTAATATAGAATAAAATGTCAAACCAATAATTTTTTAAAATAATTATTATCACACTCTCAAATGCTGAAACGTTGATTTCAGTTTCACATTCAAGTTATTCTCTCATTAATATAGATAAAATGTCAAACCATGAAATCATTAAAAATGATAAAAGTAGAACCTAAAATTCTTTTCAAGGCTAAAACATTTAATAAATAAAAAATTTCAATTAAAAAAATAAGAAAGAAGTAAATAACAATAAAAAAATAAGAACTAAAGGTGATATAAAATTCAAACTAAATCAAGTTATAAGGAATGAAATTGAAAAAGAATATTCAAAACAAAATATATAACATTTAAAAGTTTAAAGATTAAACTTGATATAATCAATAAATAACATGATATTTTTTTAATTTTTCATAACTTATAAAAAGTGTTTTTCATCCAAAATAAAATATAATATTTTTATGAAAACCAAGCCAAAGTTTTTTTACTAGAAAGTATTTTTTATTAATCAAATTTTTTAATTATACATAAATTTTTAAAAATAAAAAATAATTTAAAAAACCAATTTTCATAAAACACACACACCTCTAATTAAAATCTATTTTAAAACATCCGTACCTACAAGGTGAAATGAACCATATTAGTTCATGAAAAAAAAATCTCACGGCCATTAAAAAGTAATCCAAAATAGATTAAAAATAATATTAAAAATAAATCTACAAGCATAAAATGGAACTAGTTATATGACCCGCATAATATCACAGGTTAATTTGTTTTATATAAAAAAAATAAGATTTAAAAGTGTTAGATCTTTCTACAAAGTTATACCAAAGAATCTTGAGTTTAGCTACAACATCATACCTAAGAGTAATATTTATAATATTAATAATAATATTAAACTTGATGATTAAAGTTTAAGTGAGTTTGACTGTAATACCAGACTCAATAGCATTAGATGTAGGTCTGGTTATAAGATCGTGTCATAAAAATATAATAATTAAATAGTAAAAAGATTTAATATTAATGAACTAAATTTTAAAAAAAAATTAAAAAGAAAAAAACAAAGAGAAAAATACCTACATAAAGGGAAAAACTAATAAAAAAAAGAAAAAAAATCTGAATTAACTAGATTAAACCATCAAATCTGAAATCCATGTCATGAAAGCCGAATAATTAAACAGAAAAAAAAATTAATATTAAGAAACTATAAAAAAAAAATAAACTAAAGATATAATATAAAGATGAAAAATTAAAAGGCATGGAAAAGCTATAATAGTTTTCCGACACCTTATAAAGTATTCTATAATATAATTATAATATAATAATATAATATATTAAAGATGAAAAAGTGAAAAGCATGGGAAAACTACAGTAATTTTCTCATGCCTTTAAAGTATTCTATAATAAACCATATCGGTTTAAAAACATTTGAAAACTTCAACATAGTGAATGGAGAAATAATTAGTATTGGATTAAATATCATTTAAAATGAAATCTGCATGTATTTAGTGGCAGAGACCATGTCCAATAAAAAATTTCGGATACAATTAATGGATGAATAATCTACATAAAATTAAAAATCATACTTCTTTCTAAATTCATATTTATCAAGAATAAGGGCATTTTGGTCAAATGATGTGATTTATCCTTATCCAGCATCATCGATAATATATATTGATAGATTTTTTATAGAGAGATTTTACATTTGGCCAAATAACTAGATTAATATTTAAATAAAATTAAATTATTTAAGAAAGTTTGGATAATAACACACTAAAATGAAAATAAAATAATCAACTTGTACATTAAAATTATTTTGTGAAATTTTCAACCCTTTAATTTCTCTCTCTCCTTTTGGTTTTTCAAATGTTTGCTTTCTTTGATTTTCTTAAGCTAATTTTTTTATAGTATTTATACTTGATTTTTATTTTTCAATACTTATTAAAAATATGCAAAAATAGCTCAAAAAATAAAAATAACTTTTAAAATGATAAACATTCAAAAAATGACAATTTTTATAAATATATGCTTTTATGATTTTTAGAATTTTTAAAAACAAATTTAGAAGTCAGAATTAAATTATAACATCAGCCACAAACAAACCTTGTTAGAATCTTAATCTATCTCAAACTAAAATTCATTATCGTTTTAAAGCAAACTAAGTGGATATAAAGATCAAGAATTCTATAATTGAATTGATTTTTTTCCAAGAAAGTTAAGATCAAGTATGAAATTAAGTTTGATATAAAGATAACATATATTTAGAAACCAAGACTATAAATAATCAACCCCTCATCCCGGCACCCAATGTCTATAAAGAAACATTAATGAGAAGTATAAAAAACAATACAAAGCTTGTTTAATTTTTTAATAAGTCAAAGTAGTTTAATAAGAAAAACTAAAAAGTATGAGAAAAACCTCGCAAATATAATAATAATTATTGAAATTAAAGTTTGTCCCCTAAAAAAATCTAAATACAAGCTAAATAATCTTAAATATAATATGTAAAAATATCCAAATAAAATTTTAAAAAGAATCATAAATCAACTAGAAAACGAATACAATTCATACATTGTAGCTTTTGGACCTTATCACAAGGCTTTCTTGATATTTGATTGCCTTAAAAATTTAAACTAATATATAAAAAGACATCTAAAAACTTTAAAGTAAATTTAAATCTTTGCATTATCAACAATCGAATAAAAAATATATATTTGATGAAGTAAAATTATGTATTAGAAAAAATAAATTTTTGATTGTCAAAATAAATTAACCTTTAAAGTAGATGGAGCAAGCCCTTCTTTTGTATGAATTAAATTAACTAAGGTCTTATCTTCACTTGTTCATATTGCTTCCTTGAAACCCACGTTGTTCCAAATATTATAATAAACTCATTGATTGTATTTTTAAGCTTCTTTGTCATTGATTGTGTAATTGGTTCATTTGAAACTTGCAATAGATCTTTTGGTATAGTCTTGAGCGTAACATCCCTCTCTTCTAAAAATGATTCATCAATAAATTGTCACCTGCATCAAACAAAAAAATATCATAAATATTGAAAGTAACACTAACATCATACTTACATTATAGTTTTATTTTAAAGGCAACATTATTAATTATTTTAAGGATTAGGAATAGTCCATCTCGTTTCAACATCAATTTAGATCTCTTTTGTTTAGAAAATGTTATAAACATATATATGCACCCAAATTCAATTACTTGATTAAAAAATAACTTTTTTTCACCTTTTATTAGTTTTAGATACATATTTATCATTTTTCTTTACATAGGCTGCCTCACATTTTCATAGAAAGCCTTTACTATATGTGTTTTTCTATTGTTAGCAAGATTAATCCTTTGATCAATAGATAAAGGAAATAAATTCAAAGGAGTAAAAGAATTAAAGCCATAAATAATTTTAAAAGTAGAATAATTAATGGTGGAATCCACACTTCAAAAATGAAAGGCAATCTTTTTTATTTTTTATTTTTTTTAACAATAGCTCTTAACAATATAGTCTAAATTTTATTAACTACTTTAGTTTAGTCATTTGTTTAAGGATAACAATTAGTAAAAATATAATAATTTTGTTCCTAATCTCCCCTATAAAACCTTCCAAAAATAGCTAAGAAAGTTAACATTATTAGTTGTGTCATCGATTTTATGATAAAATATACAATGTATCATCTTACAAAACTTATCAACATCTACAAAAATAGAATCTCTACTCCTTTTTAGCATTAGTAAAGGAGTATATAAATCATGAGATAGAACTAGACTAATAAAATATTCAAGTAAAATATCAAAAGTCTTGTCAATCCTTAATTGTCTTGTTAATATACTTCATAAAACTAGCAATTCACATATAGAACAATTAGAAACATACAATCCTTTTTCTTTAAATAAATATCAATCAACGCTATAAAATTTATCAAAGATTGAATGTTCATATGCAACATATACTTGGAAGAAATCAACATCCTTAAATATATATATATATATATATGTTTTAATGACTCCTAATCGGTATGCATCACAATCTTCTTACATCACAAGTAATGTTGCCAACTTTTTAAAGTTTTTATTAAAGCATAAAAATATTTATCATAAGTGTCGTATCTTTCGTGAGAGCACAACATCACAATGACTTTTTCCAGGTAGGTTAATAGGTCTATGGTTGGATAAAAAGTTGTCACGTAATATTTTAGTTACTAGAAACCTAATTGGTCTTTAGAAATTTTAGATAAGAAATTGGTTGTAGAAAGAGAAGATATTAGCACCCATATGATGTCTTACTTGAGATAACCTATATCATTTTTATTTATTTATGGTTGTTATGGTCTGATAATGTTTCTAATTCTATCAACATACTATGAAGAATTTGTTATGATGAACAAACCTTTGTTTTCTAGAATAAAAAACTTGTTCTAAAAGATCGATAGTTAAAAAGATATCAGAAAAAGCAAGCTTATATGCAACAAAAAAGATGAAGTTAGAAATCCAAAGAAATTTGATGATTATTAAAATTTTACTTTTCTCTTTAGTATTTTAAATGTTCATAACTCTTATACCATGAGATGCGAGTTGAAATATCCTTAATTATCGTCGAGGTTTATTTCAAACATACTTGAATTTTGGGTACCTATGCATCATCTTTATTAATATTTCAGATAAAAAAACCATTGTAGGCTTTTTATCTTTATATAAAACATGATTGAATCATATTATTTCTAATAATATGTTGTATATTAACATCATACATGTTGTAATCTTTATATTAAACGTGAGAAACAGATTTTACCAAAAAAATAAATTTTTTATATTTTTTGAAATATAGGTCAAAATCATAAAAATATTTTTTGAGATTTTTTCTTAACTTTAATACATGCTCTAATATGTTTGTACGACTTATGGTCGTATGCAAGGAAAAATTTTATTTATTTTTTTAAATAAAACATTTTTATATTTTTTATTATTAATATTTTTCAAGGTTTTGTTTGGTAAACAAAACTCATTTTCTTTTATATGAAATTATCAAAATAAGCCTAAGAACATGTTTGTTAAACACACCTTTAAACAAAACATTTCAATATAAAAAAGATCGAGAACCAAACAAGGTTTTACCCATCTAACCCAAATTTGACCCAATAAGATTAACTTAAATTTTTTTGTTTGACTTTAAATCAAACCAAAAATCACTGGTTTAACCTAAAAACCAAATCAAAACTTAAAATGAATCAAACTTACTAAAAATATAAAAACCTGAAAAATCTTGATCAAAACAAATCAAAACAAATAAAAAAAACTAATCCTTGTTGGATTTATCACTTTCAAATCCAATATCTCCATGCTACAACCATAATCTTTTTGTTTGGAAATTATGAAGCTATATATTCACTACTCAAACACCTAAAACACTTAAAATCACAATTATAATTAGAAAAAAAAATCTTGATTTGATCTTCTTTTTTTGTGGCTAAATCTTTTCTCGAAGTCTTAGATGGTTTGGTTTTGTTGCCTACAATATTTGCCTTTGATGTGACAACTATCTCTTTTCTATTATTTGACTTTCAAGTTTAAAACTAACCCAAATTACTTTATTGATATAGAGTGTCATTTTTTTTCAACTATCTCTTTACCTTGTTATCTAATGAACAATATCTTTAAGCTCAATATAGTATTACAACTCAACCATATTAGTTACCTCTTTATTCAATCCATTAAAGAACTTTATCATTATCTTTAATCATAACAATCTCTATTTTCTTATAGTGATCCTCTGTACTATTAGAACCTTGAGCTAAACCATGCAATATTGGATATAATTCCCTATAATAATGACCAATGACAAACTTTTTTCTCGTGATTGGTTTTAGCTCATCCCAAGTCTTTATTGGTCTTTTTCATTCCTCTTTATTTCTAAGACAAGTTGATCCTGCCAAATAATAATATAGTTAATAAATTCATTAGCAACAAGGTTTTCTTCTCTCTATTTTTTTTTTCTGGTTTACCTTAGAGTAATGGTGATAATAAAAAATTAACTCAATTTCTTTTTCCATTCCAAATAAGCTTTTGAATCATTTCTTTCTTTAATAGTTGTAATCTTTATCTTAATACTGCCCAAATCTTTATCCATCCTATCCTAAAATTCATTCTTTCTATCTACTCTTTTAAGGTTGAATTGTTGAAGTGGCCAAACTCTCTTAGACCTTCAGTTTCTCTATGGATGAAACCTATCATAATGGTTATCACTAAAATTATTGACCTTCTCATTAGTATTTTTATCTATATATTTTTTTAGAGGTGAATTGACTCATCTTAGAGATATTCTTCCTTCCAAACCCCTACAGTCTGCCCATCTTGAAGACTAGTTATTTTAATTCTCAAACTGGTCATCTCACTTATTACTTTGACAAACCTAGTATTCATTAAATTTAATTATTATTGCATCGACAAGTAACCTCATTTAAGATTATTACTATCTTTTGGTGGTAATGATATACTCTTAGTTAACATTATTAAAAACTGAAAACTAAATTAGTGTACACACACACATTTTCTCACGTGTTTACATTCAATAGATGTCACTCTTGTATTTTACATAAATTTTCAGCTTTTCAATCTAATATACTCATCTTTGTCTTTTACCACTCAATTCTCAATATTTCAGTTCTTTAACAAACTAGTTCACAACAAATCAAATATTAATATCTTATTAGAGTAATCAAATAATATAAACACTTAAAAAGAAATAAAAGCTAAAAACTATCAACACAAAACTATGAATACAAAAACATGAATATCAATATGAATTCATATGAAATATAAAGAATGAAAAACCATAAAAAAATAAATTAATGAAACAGGATTAAAATGACTCAAAATAACACAAACACTATATTGTAGTTGAAACTAAAAGACTAATAATGAAAAAAAAACCCTACCTTTTATGTGATTTTTAAGAAAACTAAACCAAGTAAACTTAAATTACTTAAAATCAAGACTTATCTTTAAAAAACCTTAGGAATCAAGATTTTTTTTCCAAGATTTAAAGCAAAAATAGCCAAATTCTATGTTTCTTAAATTAAGATTTATGGAAAACCTTAAAAAATTCTTTTCTTGTAATGTTTATATGTTTTTTATAAGACTTTATTTAATTAAGATCCCAAATAATTTTTTTTACTTAATGTCATAATTAGTTTTCAAAGAAGATAAATAACTCAACAACAATAAAGTATGTAAAAACTTAAAGGAAAAAAATATAATATGATTTAAAGTTTTGCTCCGATACCAACTTATGCAAAACTTTTAAATATAAAAATATAAAAACTTATAGTTAAATTGAATCTTTCCTAAAAAACTAAGATTATATTTGAAATTGAGTTTGACTTAGTAATAATCTATAACTAAAAACCAAGATTGTATGTAACCAAGCCTTCATCCAATACCCATAAGAGACACGAACGAAAAATATATAAAACTTTATAAAACTTGGTTAATACTTCGATAATTTAGAGTAGTGAATAACTAAAAAGTATAAGTAAAACCTGAAACAAACAATAATAATTACTAAAATTAAAATTTATCCTTAAAAAAATTTAAATATAAGTTAAATAATTTTATTTATAGTAAATAAAAGTTTTAATTAATGCTAAAAAATAATAAAGTAATTGTATCAAATCAATTTTATTGTTTTATTTAAAAAATATTAATTTTTATTTATTTTAATTTTTATATTACCTTGATTGAATTCAGATTAGATTAATTAAGTAAACTAAATTATTAAAAAACTAATTAGAATAATTTAGTTTTATTTTTTCAATTTCTAGTTTAATTTAACCAAAAATTCAACTGAAGTTAAACACTAAATCCCAGATTTTTTTTGTACTAACGTACATAATCAGGTGGTCGGGTTTAACATTGTGATTGAAATTAGAGATCTTTGGGACCTTTAAAAATAAAATAAAAAAAATACTACTCCTAAACGTTACGTTTTGTAGAACCCTAATTTCGAGTTTCATCTGCTACAAATACACAACACCATCTCCTCAGCCACCAAATCGCTATCTCCGACCAGAAAATTATCTTCTCTAATCTCCTTTACCTTGTCAAGTTTTCCTAAAAGATTTGTTCAATTTCAATCACTAAAGCATCTTTAACTTTGATTCTCTGTGATTTAACTTACGCTATATCACATAGAATAATAAATGATGCAAAATCGACCTGGTACTTATTGGACAAGCAGATTTCAAGTTTTTCAGAATTCTAGCTTTTTCTCGTGAGTCCCATATTTTATTTTCACATTATATGTGCTCCCTTTTGTTTAATTTGATTTCTTTCCGTTTTCATTGTTTATTTCTGAAAGATTGAGGCTTCAGAGGTTTTGGGGTTTGAAAATCTATTTTTGATCAAATTCCCAAACACTCTTTTGTTTAATCTGATTGAATCAATTTTATAGTTTAATTTGTGGAGGATTGCTCAATGATGATTCATTTTGCTTTAACCACACTGAAAGACAGACTTGAGAGATTTGGGTGTTAAAAAATCTTCCTTTTCTTTAATTCAAAGAAGACCACTGTTTGTTTTGTTTGATGACTGCTTGATGATTCTCTTTTCTATGAGAGTGGAGGTTGTTTTATAATCTCTCTTTTTATGGAGGAAAGAAGAGGACTTTTGTCAAGCATTACAAACAAGTTTTTCTTTGGCTTAAAAAAAAAGAGTATTGTCCCTTCTCTTGAGTTTCTCATGTGGACAACTTTGGCCTTTATCTGAGAGCGATCGTTTCTTTTAATAGTTTTTGTTTCTTAAGTTCGATGAATTAATAAATAGTGTCTGGGGTTTATGAAAAATTGATGCATATTGAAGCGTAGCTCTTGAAATTTATTTTCATGCAATTTATGAGCGAGTTTCATCTCCGAAGTTCTTATGAGCAAGTCTCTGAAAAGTCATATTCAAGTTTAGTTTTTGCATTAAGAGGCATCAGATTAAGCAACCAGTTTTATTTACATTCGCAGAAAGTTTTTATTCTTTTTGAATGAGATCAGTTTGCTTTTTAAAAGAAAAATTGAAGAGATCAATTTGCTTGAATTAATTTCAATAATGTAGAGTTCTTCATATAAATGAAATCAAGTGCTCGATTCGTTGCCCAAAATGTTTTTCTCTGCTCCAAACTTTTACCCCTGCTTTTGTGGAAGTTAGATCGGCAGTTATCATAAATTGATGTGCCTTTGTGATGCATACAGGAGACGTTTTTCATTGTGATGCCTTTAACTGGGTTTTGAAGGCTAAAATAAGCTGTATTTTATACTGACCATTCAACTGATTTGATTATTTAGCTACTTCATAATAAGTTCATTGTTTGACAATGGAAAGCTTTCGTAAAGTATTTATTAGTTACATGTATTATCTAATAGGTCTCTCCATCAAAAACCTAATGTAGATGCATTAGCCCCTTTTACCTTTATAGGGTTTCAGCTCTATGTATTCTCTCTTCTGTTGTTGAGTCATCAATCAATGAGAAGGCTTTGGTGCTGTAGATGGAGGACCCGAGAACAGGGTGGAAAAGAACTTTTCTGCCAGTATTTCATTTGCTTTATCAGAAGGATGGAATGCATCCCAGAACACATAATCTGTGCGGTTGCTGCATAGTTTTGAGTTTGGCAAGCATAAGCCTCCTATGTTGGTATCCACGTTGCAACATGAAGTGTTGGAGACCTTGAAGCCTGCAAAAAAAAAACGAAAGAAGAAGAAGAAGAAGAAGAAGAATTGCTTTTAAGATAGCTGGTTTAAGCATCTGTAGGATTATTGATTAAAAGATGGTTGAACTTGCCATAAGCAGTTGGATTATCAATTAAGTCCAAAACATCACCATATGTATCTGCAAATGTGAATTTAGCATTTGGGAATCGGTGGTTTAAAGTGGCGATCAGCTTCTTAACTCCGGAGTTGAATTCCAGCACCCATTCATTTACTCTCTTTAAGCACAGTCCCGTCTTTGATTTCACCCTCTGAGATGGAATGCAACCAAGTGGACCAAGGCCATGGAAGGCTACCTTTCTGGCTCCTAGCTCGTATAGCCTCTGTCATAAGCAAGCTCCATGATATATGATTTATTTTGAGAAAATTGTTTACAAAACACCAAAAATACAACAGACGTACGAAAAGAGAACGCAAGAAAGTGCTTTTTTACCGTAAGCTGTTTGTCCAAGGTAGAAATAAGGAGTTCTCCAAACTCTTCAGGTGTGTACTGTTGACCGTCTGCTAAAAATGGCTGCAAATAATTGTTAACATAGTCATTGCTGCCTGCACCCAAAAGATAATGGTTAATCCTTGGCACAGCTGAAGTGACAGGATTACTGGTGCATTTACTTGTCAAATCAAGCCTACCAATTCCAATGAAGTACATGGCCTCATTGCAAAGCTTGTTGGCAGCATCTTCACCTATTTCAGTCGTGATTGATTCCTTTGTCTTTTTAAAGCAGTCTATTTGATCATCAAAGGATAATCTCTGAATCTGCAATACAGAAATTAACATAGCCAAAGGAAAAGAAAGATGAATATCAAGTAAATATGATGTAATTCGAGTAAGCTCTGCCAAGAAATTCACAGAAAGTAGATTCTTCTGCAAAGAAAAAAACATACAAAATACAAGCCCGTGTCATTAAGAATTCCTGCTCCACCAGATGCATAGTTGACCCCCGTGAGTAATGCATCATCATTCTTTGACAAAGAAAGGTAAGGTGGTGGTGGTGGAATCCCAAGTTTTGCAGCTTCAAATCCCACAAAAATTAGAAAGAAAAAAACAGTCAGTCCACTGAGCATGGATGCTTATAACTACCACTTCACATTTGACTTGTAACATAACATAGTAACAGGTATTACAGATTATATCACCAATAGTCCTTCCATTTGTGAACCTTCCGGTTGCCTTTCTACCGGAATAATCGATTCCATACCACGGATAATCAGACCTTGCAAGAGAAAGTTGAAGATAATTGTTGTTTCCAACTTCGGTCAACGAGTCACCAAAAATAAATGTGACGAGTGAAGCAGCCGAAACCAATGTTGTTGCCTTCGCCGCAAGAATGAATGCAGCCAAAGCCAGCCCTTGTATTGCCATTGTCTGCCAATTTCCACTAGCTTGTGCTTGCCCCAGGAGAGGAGGATCGATGGCTTGGATTTATACTACGTTTAGCGCCACATTTATGGCGTTTTTAGTCGTGCCTAGTTACTCAAGTTAGCAAATATTAGGTGATTAATTTCATAACCATATGAGATACTCTGTGGGTAGAAGATCTCTAATTAGCAAGTTTACAAGTTTTGGGTGGTTGGTGGCCTCTCCTAGCAGTTGGCCTACTCATCATACTTGAGTATAGGTGGTTTCTTTAGGTTTTTGCCTTCGGTAACAATGACATTGCTCACTGATTCACTCGACTAAAAACCTCAAGAAACATCACAGGCATGATTACCTTTTTCACGCAAATATACAGTACACTGAACCGGGATGTGAAGCAGAATTGGTCTTAGCAGTAGCTGAACAAATTACAGCAAAGAGCTCAGTGTGCTACTGTTCACTCTTTTAATGTTCATTTAGATTTAGATTGCTGTGAATTAAAGCAATGTAATCCCGAAATTATCATTGTCAAAGAAACTTGCTAAGCATGAAGTTGGGGTAGGATTATTGTTTTCATTAGATATATTTAATATTAAAAGAATAATAGGGAACAAAATGATCCGTTTGAGTTTTTTGAGCTATAATATAGATATTGATTTGTCCATCTAAGCTTGAAATTTTAATCTTTTGTTTGTGAGTTTATTTTGTTTTTTTTATTAAAAAAATAAACAATGGAGATATAACCATGCTCTCAGGAGGAAATATGCATGTATAGAGGGACCTCTCTGTTTTTTTGTTTTATTGAAACAAGTCGAATATCATGTCTAAATCAGGCATTTAGGTCTTACTTAGTAGCTAAGCTAATGAATCTTGCATGGTTATCAAACTGAGACGTGTCATTTTGACTTGACAATCTTTCACAAAGGACAATCAAATAAAACTTTAGAATTACCACAAAAATAATACAGAGTTGTTCAATGCTTTAAGACTTCACCAAGGTATTTATTGTATTGTATTGTTGAACAAAAAAGTAAAAACAAAACTCATAAATGATAAATGAAAGATAATAAAAAGACTTTTAAGTATAAATCCAAGATGAAGTTCTTAACCTAGGTGCTTAGGTTTAGTATAGTGTCAGACCCTCGCACTTTAGATCTAGAAACCTTTGGGTTAGGGGCTTTTTTTTTCATTTCAAAAAATAAAAAATAAACAACGAAGATTCAACCATACCTTTAAAGGAAGGAGGAATATGCATGTGTTAAGGGGCTTATCTGTCCTTTTTTTTTTTATTGAAATAGTTCAAATACAAAATTACCCCTGGGTTTCAACAAAAACAAGTATATATGTAGGGGTATTTCCATCATTTTCTTATGGTTTTATTATAGATATCATGTGGGGTCAGGGGTAATTGGATATTTGTATGTATATAAATTACTTCAAATATAAAATTACCCTTGGGTTCAACAAAAACAAGTCTATATGCTAGGGTATTTTCACCATTTTCTTATGGTTTTATTGTAGATATCATGTGGGGTTAGGAATAATTGGATATTTGTATGTATATAAATTACCCCAGGCATTTAGGTTTGGCATGGTTTCCAGATCAAAAATATTTGGATTTGGTAGTTAACTAAGTTCATAATAACTTGAGTCTAACATGTTTGTCAAATCCAAAGATCTAGACCTTGCGAGTTGTCAAGTCTAACTTAAATATTAAAACGTTTACAAATCTAACTTCTAACTACTATTACAATAACCATTTAAATTATTGAGTAATCAACCCACAACAACACATGAGTTATCTATCTAATCTTTACAAAATAGTGTCTATAAGTTGCAAGTATTTCTCTGATGAACCATGAATAATCACCTAGACAATTAATAATTCTTTTTTACAAAATTGTGAATTTTATTTTTCTCTATTTGTCAGATGTGTGCGGCGTCACGTCAATCGTCCACCACTCAGTTATGTTATTTGTCTGAACAAAATGGTAAGACAAAGAATTCTTTGGCTTTTTCCATGGAAAAAGGGAATGAAAATCACTATCTAATATTTTGATCACTAGAAACCCTACCTAGTCTTAAAAATTAAATATAAAAACTGATTGCCTAAAAAGAAGGTATTAGTATTCAAATATATTATATCTAAGGTAAGTTGCATTGTTTTATATATTTGATCAAAATCCAAGTTTGGTCGTATTTTCTAATTATTAGTTCTATCTGTTTAACATTCAAGAAAAACCCTTCTTAATAAGAAAGTTATTATCTTAATAAGATAAAACCTAACCATTCTAGCTTTTAAAAAAAAAATTAATATTTGAAATACATATTGCATGGAATGTTGTACTTCAGATATTAAAGGATAAACAAAGTAAAATTTTTGTTGTTTTTAAAATTTTGGCCAATGTTCTCTTGATATTATTGGTTCTATCTGTTTAACATTCAAGAAAAACCCTTTTTAATAAGAAAGTTATTATTTTAATAAGGTAAAACCTAACTATTCTAGCTTTTGAAAAAAAGAATTTAATATTTGAAATACATATTGCGTGGAATGTTGTACTTTAGATATTAAAGGATAAACAAAATAAAATTTTTGTTGTTTTTAAAATTTTAGTCAATGTTCTCTTGACATTAATAAATTGATTATTAAAGTCATAATGCATGCTTACACATAATTGTTTTGGTGTATGAAAAATACAATATGACTTTTTAGCTTTGAAACACTTGGTTATATGCACATAAGTACTTTTTTATTTTTTATTTTTCAAAAGTTGAGGAAAACAAGGTATTTTAATACTAGTTTTGTATTTTTATGATATAAAATACAAAGTGATATTAAACAAAAAAAAACCATAAATTAAAAAGTGAGGAAATCGCAAATATTGAAAAAAAATTGAAATAGATTAGGCTGAACCTGGTCCAACTACATGGGCTGGGCTAAGCCAAGCTTGTGTGAATAGTGCTCTCCACTATTCACATTCTATATGAACAGTGGAGGCGTGGCAAGGATGGCGATAGTTGCAGAGAAGAACGACTTGTGGTGGCTTCGAGGTAGTGCTACTAGCGATAATGGTTGCAATGGCGCTACTAGTGATGGCTGGGGGCATGGTGGCGTGCTGTAGCTTTTTCTTCTTTGCTATACAGAGGCAAAATCCTATATTTTTTTTCTTTTGCTCAACGAGCTGTTGCTGCTAATGGTGATGGGGAGGAGACATAATGGTGGCGCTGTTGGGCTAAAAGTGGTCATCCTCCCCCTCTGCCCCTACCCTTGCATCTATCTTCTCCTTCTTCTAATTAAAGCCTAAATTGACTTTAAAATCTAATTTTCTTTCAATCAAACTCTCCATAAACTCAATTAAATCTTTAATAACATTTAATTGAGTATATAAACATTTGATTTTTTTTTGTCAGTTGAGCTCTCGTTAGGTAATGATATATTATCAAATTTCAATCCTTGTATTTTTAGACTTTCTCAACCAATTTTTAGTCATTTTATAGGCGCTTTGACATCCTCTTTTTATTGTTATTATTTTTTAGTTTTCCTCTTCATATATATATATAATTTTTTATTTTTTTGTGCGGGGACCCAAAAATGGGTTACAATATCGTCAAATGTCATTCTGAGTTAAAATTGACTAAAAAATATAAAGTTCAAAAGTTGATAATAACCAGAAAACTTGAGACAGGTATAAGGGAAAATCAAGTTTCTACTTTGGATCAATCTAGAACAACTTGCTGGGGTTCTCATTTTAGTTTAATAAGAAATTTAATTAAGTTATTTGGAATAACAAAAACATTGCTTTCAAAGATTTATGAAATGGATGATATCTTTTGACTTTGTTTTTATCTTACTTTTGATGTACAATGCTACGATAGTTACTAAATTTTTTTTTTCCAATTGCTTTAGAGAAAAGATCATGATATTGTCAATGCCTTCAATTTTGTTTCATGTGCAAAATTTCAACTTTAAAGTTTGAGGGATAGTGGTTGAGATGATCTATTTGAAAATTTGGTATCTTTTTATGAACAATATGATGTTAAGATTCCTAATATGGATGCTGTTTATAAGATTGGTATAGGTCATTTTTGTCAATAAATAAATTCTATTTTTGTTAAGTATCATTATTGATATGATATATTTAATATTGTAATAAACTTTCAATTGATGAAGTTAAATCATAGATTTCCAAAGAGTATAGTAGAGTTGCTTTATCTGGGCTCTGTATTTGATCCTTTGCATGCCTTGACAATGGATCATCCGAGTTTCCAGAATATTTATTTCATTTCTATATTGTATCATCGATTAGTGGACACAGGCTTGAAAAATGATTTCTACTTGATTAGTAGACTACTTCAATCGGTACTAGTCTTCTTGTTTTTATAGCAATGAAATGAGTCCCTTTATCTATTAAGTTTATTAAAAATTGATTTTAAAATAAAATAAAAAATGAGTTTCTTGCTGATTGTATAATTATTTATATAGAAAAAATATTTACAACTAGAATAAACAATAAATCAATAATTGAAAAATTCCATTCGATTGGCGCATAACTTAGATAGTAGTTCTCTTTTGACTTTGATCACTTTATAGAGAAGGCAGCTCGAGGTTAACGCTGGTATCCTTTAGAAAATTCCAGTTGCTTCATCTCTCTCTTTGCTGTAATTATCGGATGTTTATGTGTCATCAAACCTTAACGGCCAATTAATAATCTTTGTAGATGTGCTAAACATACAATAAAAATAAATAAATTAAATGCGTGTTAAATTCTCAAAATAGTATTTTTTTCTTAAAAAATATATCAAAATATATATTTTTTAATTTACGTTATTAGCACATCAAAGCTATAAAAATATATTTCTTTTAAAAAAATAAAATTATTAATTTTTTAAGCGAAGCTACTTCCATTGTAGAAAATGGACACTTTGGTGCAGTACCTAACTTATCTCGATGGTCATTTTCCATCAGAAAATAGCACTGCGCTTTTACCTCTTATTCATGATCAAGCGTGTGGTTTCTTGCAGCAGTCTACCGGGAGACTGGCTACCAGCTTTCATATAGTTACTTATTTAGTGGAGGTTTTTAAGTTGTTGTATAAACAAATAATGCAACCTATGAAGCTTGCAATTATGCTAATCCTCCAACTTTTATAATATATATATATATATATATATATATATATATATATATATATATATATGTAATGA
>SRLM01000914.1:73279-299106 GCA_015708895.1 Populus ilicifolia
ATATAAAAAAGTTGTTTAGAAGATGAATTATTTTTAATTAAAGATGTGAAAAAAATGAGATTCACGTTATTTATTTTGGTTGAGATTAATAAACTCTTATAATTTTAATAACTTTTGTTATGCTTGATTTAATGATAAATTTTAATTTTTTTTAAAAAAAATAATATATAACATTTTATTTTTTAAAAGAGAAAAAAAATTTCTTTAAAGAGCTATCAATTAATATTATAATCACTAAAAATTCTAACTGGTTAATAAAAATTTTGTGGTACGAGATTGATTGTACAAAAAAAATATATATCATTACTTTTCAAATATCTTACTTGAAATAGGCTACATTACTAATTTCATTTTAAATTGTTAAAAATTTGTTTTGTTATATTTTTAATTTTATTTTAAATTGTTAATTTTTTTTGTATTATATTTTTTATAGTTTACTTTGATGTTAATAAATATTGAATTATTAATATTTTCAACTCTAATATTAATAAATATTATATAATAAAAAAATATTTTATGACTCTAGTGCCACTAAATAAATTAATAAAATTTTGATTGAAAGTAAAAATATATTTTTATTAGCTTTTTTTAAAAAATAAATATGTATTATATACTATATGTCTATATTCATATTTTATATTATAAATTCACAAATCAAATACTCGGTAAAGTCATTAAAAAAAAAGGTACGATGATCCATAAATAAATCAAAAGGTGTCCTCAAATTCTTTTGAAATTTTTTAATATTTTAAAAAAACCTGTTTAGCTAGATATCAACTTAAAAAAGAGAGAGAGAGAGAGAAATTAAAAAGAAAGGGCACAAATGGGTGCTCTGTCGAACACTCTCCCAGCCTCGAGAAAATTAGGCCTGTTAGGCCTGAAGCCTAGACTCAGCCCAGCTCAACAGTTTCTTTTTATGGGCTGGATGACCGCTCTGTTTTTTCTTTCATTCTTCTGTGTTTCTTTTTTCTGTATGGTCTCTCTCTCTCTCTCTCTCTCTCTCTCTGTTTTGTTCTTTTTGTTTGGTTGGTTGGGCCACCAATCTGCTGTGAGGGAAAGGTCGAAATTCCTTTGCTGGAGTTCTGAATGAAGGCCGAAAGTCTCTTTGGCTTCTCTATTATTATTATTATTATTATTATTATTTTGTTATTGCCTGCCCTCTGCCTTTGCTTTTATAGTTTACTTTTTTTGGATTGGGACACCAACAGCCCTGCCATTGCTGGATTGATGGTGATGGTTTCCTTAACATTAATGGCACATTGTGGCGACGAAGGCAGACTGGAACAAAATGGAGATAGATGGTAGACAATTTGGTCTACGTTCTGGTCTGGTTTGAGACGATGACGAATGGCAAGCCGACATTGTTATTCCTTCTTTTGCAGGTGGGTTCCTTGGTTCCAGAAGAGGAAGGGGATGGATAGCGGGTTTGAAATGGCGCCCTTTTCTCCACTAAAATGGATATCTTCAATTTTCCCCTTGAAGTTCTGACATCTAGCAATTAAGCCCTTATTCATGGAAATCTTTTTTCTTTTTAATTTCACCCCTAGATCAATGCAATTAGACCCCTAAATTCTGGTGTCACTTACAAAATAGTCCTTGGTTTCAAATTTAATCAAATCAGTGGCGTCACTTATAAAATAATCCTCAGTTTTAAATTTAATCAAGTCAGTCCTTAATTGACTCTTCAACTTTTAATTCTTTGAAAATTACCCCTAAAAAAATCAATAACCCCTTGTAGTATTAGCGTATATTCACTTCGGTCCCTAGAATTTAATTTCTTTCAATTTTGACCTGGATTGATCTTAAACTATGATATTTCTTCAATTAAACTTTTGATTTCATTAATTGAACTAATTTAAAGTTTTATTAAGTCTCTAAACTTATTGATTCTTTAAAGTTTTGGTGATTCTTTGAATTTTTGGTCAAATTAACTTTCAAGTTTATAATTTTCTTCTTCTTATTAATCCCTGAACCTTCTATTTGACTTGAATTAACCATGAGCTTTGATATTTATTTAATTAAACCTCTAATTTTATTAATTAAATCAATTTAAAATTTAATTAAGTTTCTAAACTTATTAATTCTTTTAATTTTTGGTCAAATTAACTTGTAAATTTATAATTTTCTAATTAGTAGTTCCTAACCTTCAATTTATGTTGTCCTAACTCAATTTTTAAATTTTTTTTATTTTTTATTAATATTTTTTAAAAATATTTAAAAATTAAGTTATAATAGTTACCGTCTCTTTATAATATTTATTATCCAAAATCATTATTTTTTTTTTTAATTTTTTATAGCTCAACTGACAATCATGTCCTTGTAACCCCAAAAGCACTAGATTGGAGGTTTTCTTTTGAAAAAAAAGACGCATTCTCATGCTTGATCCCACCAAAAACCAAAAGGAGTTCATGAATGATCTAGCATTGAATAAAGGGAAATCCTGTACAGTACTACCAGCACAACAAGGGCATTTGGGTGGGAGGTAGGTCATCACAGTGTCCCTCAACTCAAGCTAGTGCCTTGGATTCCCCTCCAATACATGCCCACTTTACATGAACTTAAAACCACGAATTAACTGTCATCAATCACCATACATGATTTCCTGCTACTTTGCTGCGCAAAATTATACGAACAAAAAGCAAACAGCTAAGAAGATTAGAGCTCGTGGAAGAGGAAGAGCATATGATTGACTTAGGAGTCATTCTATATAATATATCTTAACATACAATGAGCTGCTAATAGAGACAAATGATAATGAAGTTTAACATATTTTGTTAGGCAAAAGCCACACAACAGCAGCTAGCAAAAATTGCACTCAAACAGTACATTTAATCCATGATATTACATGAACTTGGTATCCCTTACAAGTTAGAATTAAAAACTGGCCAGGAAAAATGTATCTGGGCTAATTTGTTAGGAAATGAGGTGCAATGCCAACAACTCACTACTTGGCTTGGAAGGATCAAAGTCTTGTATCTCCTGAGAATATAATCTTTATCCTCAGGGAAGCTTCTGATACAACAATTCATCCAATCCACACAGTATTTAGGCAAGGAGAGAATATTTTGGAGGTCTAGCCCAGGAGCTTTGCACTGATCAACCTCTCACGGTCAGTTTAAAGCATGATATCGCGTGCATTGGGAGTTGAAACCGTGCATTTGTCATTGCCTGCCAACCTGCACATGCTATCGCGTGCCCATATGCCCCCACTTCCTATACTCCTTTAATTTTTCATTTCATCATTCCATTCTATCTTGGCTCCATCACTGAAAACTCCCACAGAGTCTCTCCTCATAGCAAGCACTATATTACAGCATTACAAAGCATCACCTGGTTTATATCTGTAGTAAGATACCCAGAAATAATTAACTATATTAATTTGCTTCTTAATTTATGGTCACACTAGATGCCACATAATATGTTAGTCAAGTTGTCTATCCTTGGACAGGTGATCAAGTGGTCATTACTGAGTCCACCAGCCTGCATGAATGAATGGATGGCAGATGGACCCACAAATCTAAAACCTCTCTTCACCATGTCTTTGCTTATGGTTTCTGATTTTGAGGTCTTCACTGGGATCTCTTGGCATGATTTGTACTGGGTGGAGATAGGTTTGTGATTAACAAATCCCCACAAGTACTTGTCAAAGGATCCAAATTCCCTTTTAACCTGAAAATAAATTAAAGTTTGATCAGGATAATTTAGACGGCAAAGTCTCTTAATCATGCCTGTTGACACCTTGACGTGGCAAGTACATGCTCAGTTACCAGGCCAAGTTAAGACAGATAATGATAATATGGCCAAACACTTCCAATTACAGTGGTTGGGTCCACATGGTAGTTTTTTAAGTGATTTTTAATGTCATTAATTAACTATTAAATCAGTTCCATCCAAAGTTCTTTTCAAGAAGAAACTTAATTTTGCATTACTTTTATCAAACAGGAAACTCATTTGTGAAGTAAGATGTTAGATTCTACAGAAAATGGTAAGAAATAAAGTGGTTGAAATGACTGTTGAGGAATATGAACAAGTAATGAAAGCTAAGCTGCATTACCTCCAGAATCCTATTAGAGTTGTCGACCACTCCTCGAACTTGGCTTGTCTAAGCCATACTCAGCGCTGATAGATGTTATTTTCTTTTCAGTGAATTTGGCGACAATTTCTGCATCAAACCCTGAAAAGGCTTCCCTGCAGTAGTAATTAATGTCCAAGAACTCGTTAATCACAATTTCTGTCTATCAAAACTCACATGCAATTTTTTTTAATTTCTTGAAAAAAACAGCGTCATCCCAACATTTTTTTAATATTAAGAAAACTAGATCTGACTCAATGGGCGGTTAGAGAAGTGACATCATACTTTAACTCGGAAATGCAGTGGAATCTTTCCATCGCAACGCGTATGAAGAGTTCCTACTCGCCAAAGACACGTCGTTGACGCGCCTCGACAGAATCCACCTCACAAGAACACGCACAAAAAATTGACTCGTTGGAACAGGGAATCTTGTCCGCAGTATCTCAGTCCCTGTTCTGTGTCCGATTTTTGTTGGCATTTCTACTCTCTTTTTTTAATATTAGAAATTCCATGAATAAATTGAAAATGAATGAAAATCCTATAAATATCTTGCTGCCATTTTTTTTATTTAACGATAAAGATATTTTATACAGGCATGACTTAAATTAAATTTATCTTTTAATGATTTTTAAGGCTGCACTCTTTAAATTTGACCTAATACATTTAAAGGAATTTAATAAAAATCTTATAATATTGATCTCAAGATTTAAATATAAAAAAACCCCTTGACAATTCGTTGAAAATACCTGGCTAGTAAATCATATGAACAAGAATGTTTGAAATAAAACTGTTTTCAATCAATTAAATGAGGAGTTGGAACTTTACTTGTCTTACCACCCAATCTTAAGCTAATCTCCTATTAATTAAAATAAGCACGCATTAATTGAAATTAAAGTTTTCAAATCAACCAACACACTTTTAGCCAGAGGCCGGCGACACATTTAATTAATTTCTAGTATGTTCATGTTTTAAACAAGAAGTGCTAAAAGTTAGCAGCTTGAATTTATTATGTGACTACATTAATAATATATGCTTGTAACAGTGGTAGTGATTATTTTTAAATATTAAAATATATTTTTTAAATTCAGCATATTAAAATAATATAAAATTATAAAAAAAGTATTTTTAATTTTTTTAAAAAAAAACCTCTAGTTAGAACAATATCTTCAATATCTAGTTTAATTTCTCCTTTCTGATAGCATTAATAACTAATCATTTAATGTGTATATTTTTTAAAAATAAAAAGATAAAAGAAGGAGTTTTGAAAATCAAATGCATAGGGATGCCCAAGTCAAGGCACTAGCATGATCTAGTGAGGATAATTTGTGGTAAATTGTTAATTATATTTTTGTTTTTATCGTAATGGAGGAGGTGAACCCAGATTTAATATACTTGAAGTACTCTGAGGACATGTTATTACCACAAGCTACCATACTCATATAAAAACAACTTTTGTGTTGTATATATAAAGCAAGTTAAAAAATTCGGGAAACGATGAGAGGGTCACAGCTGGACAATGGCAAGGGGTGGCATCTGGTATCTGTCCATTGGCCTTTTGTATGTCCTCTGCATTTACTTCTGCTTCTCTACCGTCACTTTCCTCTTTACGTCATCCGGCCCCCGCATGAACGTCCCACCACCCTCTTCCTTTCGGCATGCCTCTCTCTCTCGCTCTTTCTCACTCTAAATCGGTGTAGAGCTTAGAGCTAACACTAAACTTGCTTTTCATGTGAACTTCTTATGTAACCTTCCTTCCAATGATTCCAAGCTTTAATCACCCTCACCTTCTCGCTCTCTCTTCTTCTTGAAAACTTTCCCTTCTCAAACACAATCTTTCCTCTCCATTCCTCTCTTTTGCTTCCTCTCTCTCCAGGATCTTCTCATAAAATCCAAGATATTAATTACACTTCTCTCTCCTCCCTCTCTCTCTCTCTCTCTGTGTCCATATATATATATATATATATATATATATATAGACACACACGCAAGCTCCTTTTTTCTGGCTTTCTTCTTTCTCATCAAAACCTCTCTCTTAATTCCAGCTATTTGCCTCTCAAAAAGCTCTCTCTCTCTCTAATTTACGCTTCCAAGCTCACGCTTTTCTCTTGAAAGCTCCACTCTTTTCCAAATCTACAAAAAACCCCCTTCACAAATCCCTCTCCAAATCCAAGATCAACCCAAAAAGATGTTATTCTGTTGTGGAGTAGAATGTGTATTTATACTAGGCTTCGGTCGCTGGGCTTGGAAGCGTTGCACATACATTGGTGCTAATGACAGTGCAAACTGGACCTTGGCAACCCCAGAAGAGTTTGAACCAATCCCTCGTATGTGTCGTTTAGTTCTTGCTGTCTACGAATCAGATCTTCTCAACCCTCAATTCATTCCTCAACATGGTTACCGCTTAAACCCAGATGGGGTTATTAAGCGTGTAACTTATGAACAAACACAAGGGCATGCCCCTCCTTATATAATTTACATAGATCATGATCATAAAGAGATTGTTTTGGCGATTCGGGGATTGAATTTATACAGAGAGAGTGATTATAAAACGTTGTTAGATAATAGGTTAGGAATGCAGATGTTTGATGGAGGCTTTGTGCATCATGGGTTGTTGAAGTCTGCTGTTTGGTTATTGAATGAAGAAGGGGAGACATTGAAGAGGTTGTGGGAGGAGAATGGGAAAGTGTATGATATGGTTTTTGCTGGACATTCTTTAGGGTCTGGCGTAGCGGCTTTGTCAACTGTTATTGTGGTTAATCATAGAGATAAGTTAGGAGGGATTCCTAGGGAGAAGATTAGGTGTTATGTTTTGGCTCCAGCGAGGTGTATGTCACTAAATTTGGCTGTTAAGTATGCTGATGTTATTCACTCTATAATTTTGCAGGTGTGTTTTGTTTGATGATTTGTGTTTGTTGGATGTTTGTGTTTATTGAATTAATTAGTTTTGTAATTTCATTTGATCTGTGATGCCAATGAAAGCTACTATTTTTTGACAGTTTTGTGTTTTTTTTTTTTCGGTGCTGATTTGTCAAAAGTTTGATTTATGTTGAGTTTTTGCTGATAAGATGTTTTGAGGCTGAGTGCGTGTAGGGACTTCTGTAGTTAATATCGTTTTAAGAGGTGTTGAATATTTCATTTTAACAATGGTGCTTTCGTAGTTTAAATGCCTGGTAACGCAGAAGCTATTGATCTGTGTTTCATGTTGTATGATGGGCGACTTTGGGGCATAATAACTGATGATGGGTGCAGGTAGTACTCTGTCTCCCAGGCAAATAAAATGAACAAATCATCATTCTCCGAGCATGTGTATGTCTTACTCAAATCATATTTATATGAAAGTAGTTTAGATGCCAGTACTTGATGTTTGCTGTTATTTATTGAATCTGTGATATAATAGTGTATTAATTGACGTAGATCATTCTATTTTAGTGTTGAAGGCACGAACTTGATATAAACTTACTGTTTTTATCCAGGATGATTTCTTACCAAGAACAGCTACTCCATTGGAAGATATCTTTAAGTCAATCTTCTGGTTGGTATTTCTTAATTTTATATCATCATAGAGTCTATGGTGCCCTTCATTTTGTCATACAAATCCCCAACCTAGTTACTTAGTGCAGTGAGTTGCTATTATCATCTCTTAAACCAGGTGTTGATCCTTTGGACAGCTTGCCCTGCTTGTTGTTTTTGGTTTGCTTGAGAGATACCTTCATTCCAGAAGGTAGAAAGCTTAGAGATCCAAGAAGACTTTATGCTCCTGGACGAATGTATCATATTGTAGAGAGAAAATTTTGCAGGTAACACGTTCAATTTATGAGTTTTGTTGACCAAATGCATTAGCCTACCATTGCCCTAACCATTAGACAAAACTTGGAAATCTGTGATTTCAAATAATCACATGCAGAACTTGCAATTTTGATATAATGTGTGGGCCATAGTTAGCTTCTAACATCCTGTTATTGCTAATATAGTCCTTACCTTTAGAAATTATAAAAATCTTCTGTCGTTGCTCAGGCCTTATTCTGTCTCTCTCTATAACACGGTCACACACAAACTGCCCATTAGATGGTCTGCTTCTGGATATTCTTCCATCAACTTATAATCCACTCGTTCAGGTTGCCCAGTCAATTGATTATAACTTGATACAAATGCAGTTTAATCATTCAGCTAAGCATTTTTGTGAGCCTCCTTTTGTTTATATAGTGTGCTTATCATCCTTGGGTTAAAGTTGACTTTGAACTAACTATAATCTCCCTAATTTGGTGTTTGATCATCATAAAGTTATTTCTCCCTAATTTGGTGGTAGATGCTTACTGAAAACTATTGTGCATGTCCTTAAAACTATGTCCTCGTTCATGTTGTCACAGATGTGGGAGGTTTCCACCAGAGGTTAGAACTGCCATTCCTGTAGATGGAAGATTTGAACACATTGTCTTATCATGTAATGCCACATCTGATCATGGAATTATTTGGATAGAAAGGGAATCACAGAAAGCCTTGGAGGTAAGCTCTTGCTTTTGATAAATTGTTTATGTTCCTTTTCATTTACAATAATTTGGAGCAGTAAATAGAAATAAATAGTTTTACTTTTTAGTATCATACTGCAAAAGGATTTCTACCTGCTATTTAGCCATTTAGTTAGAGTGCATGCTCACTTTTTTCCGATCCAAAGAAGGTTATTTGGATAAAGCATTTCAACCATGTGGTGAAGTATCTTGTCTCTTCATCTTTCTTCATCACAGATACGTACATGCCTGCCCACGGCTTATACAGACATCATCCTATTTTAACTGCAACTATATCATCCTATTTTAACTGCAACTCTAATGGTTTTCTGCGACTATGATTTTTTATACCTTTTTCTCCATGAAGACAGTCCTCCCCATTAATTCAAGTGAATGCATCTTGCACCACATGGCATTGGCATTGCTAATCTCTCTGTTTCCTCAGTCTTTAATTTAAATACTTGGATTTTGTAGTAGTTCTTGCTATCAACTGCCTGAAGCCAGTCTGAAAGGAGCGTACCCAAGATTGCATAAAATTGGCTCCCATGTTATTGAAAACCGTGATTGTGTCTACAAGTAGCATGAGAGGGGATAAATTTTTGTTTCGCCCTTAAATCTCCAGGGCTTTACTTCTTTTTCTGTTGAATAGTTTACTGGCTGTTAACAATATTAATTTTCCACAGAAAATGAAGGAAATCAGTTCTGAAACCATCACAACTCCTCCGGATGTACAAAAATTTGAAAGGATGCAGACAATTGAACAAGAACACAGGGATGCATTGGAAAGAGCTGTCAGTTTAAATATTCCTCATGCTGTGGCCACCCATGATGCTGAACCCTTCATGGATAATGGAACAGTGCCTTCCCAGTCCGAGGGTGAACAAGCCTTGAAAACTAAATCTACCTCCAGTGGAAAGACTAACTGGGATGAAGTGGTTAAAAAACTTTTCAAGAAGGGTGAGTCAGGACACCTTGTCTTAAACAAAGATGTAACTGCTCTAAATAACATTTCTGCTGTTCAGCCTTCGTGAATACACTTGAATCTTTCTTTCAACCTTTAGTAAGAACTGAGAGTTTGTGTATCTTGTTGCCATAATGCCATTCAACCCCTGGGTTGTTGCACCTGTGCGAGAAAATGAGGAACAGATGCAGAATTGCACCTGATCCTTTGTCGATACATTATCTTCTGATTGTTCATGTGTTTGTCTTGCCCAGAAGGGGCTTTTCATTAGATCCGGCAGCTAAGTTCTGATTTGGTTCAAGCTATTTTTCATTCACAGTATGCAAGATCTTGCACAGAGTTTAAAGATAAAGAACAGAAAAACCCTTGCAAATAGTAGATCAACCTGCTGCTTTAAAATTGTTCAAGGATCACCTCAGCTCGTTAACTTGTCCTCCATAACGAATTTGTACGTGATAAACTTGTCGTTATCAATCAGTCGAATGTTTCATGCATCTAGCTTGAAGGCATTACACGAGCAAGCAAGCAATAGGTGACTTGTTAATAACATAATCCTCTCTTCATGGGAAGCAAAAGCGTTAAGGAATTCAAGTTTTTCATCAACACCCCTCAATTTCTCGGAACGAGACTAGTCAACTGGAATGAGGGACAATTGTTAAATAAACTGCACTACCTGGCCATGAATGTTTAACCATCCTACCACGTTATTATGCCATATAACTCCGAGGAGAGTGAGACAGTGGTGTTCATAAAAGTTTCTCATTCATGATAGGTCATGAATGATTATATACTTTCTTTGATTATTCGGGCAAGCTTGTCTTCGTGTAAGCACACGTTTCTCGTCCAACAGAACAAGCTAGCGGATTTTGGAGCTTGGATCGCTATTATTGCAACTGAATAAACTTGAATAAACCTTTTTTTTTTAAAAAAAATAATGTTTTTCACTGAATCAGTTTTAGAGTTCTTTAAAAATAAATCTTTATCAATCTAGAATAACCGCGGCACGGCACGGCATGGATGTCCCTCCTTTTGTGTGACTAGCTTGTTCAAGGCACATCAAAATAAACAGAGAACAAAGGAAGCAGATGACTCTCATTTTTAAACATAAGCAAGTATTGGTGCGCCAGGCTAATGAGGATTCTTCACTTAATTTGATATCTAAAACGAACCAGTGTGGCACACCACCTCCATCAAAGAAATCAGACTAGAAAATAAAAATTTAATTCCTTGCTTCGACTGTCAATCTTAATTATATGAAAGCTTGAATGCTCAAATACCATGTTAACACTGTATACAGAAAAATATAAACAACGGCGGAAAAATGAGGATGATTACGAGATGAAAAAGAAAACCAACATTCTCACTTACAATAACGCTTCCAGATAGTGTTAAAAGTCACGAAGCAGAAAGGGGAATAGCTACCATCACTGCAATTACCATAAGTTTGTGGATCTAAGAAACATAAACACCAGCTGATACTATGATGTCTAGTTGTGATCAGCTTTCAAATTTAAGTTTGCATGGCTTCAGCATGATAACTTTCCAATTCCTTATCCAGGTCATCTACTGACTTCTCAGCAGGTTGCTTCTTCCCACGGCCACGGCCTCGACCCTGACCCTGAGCATGGCCACGGCCACGGCCATTTCTCATACCATTCCTTGGACCCCCACCCCCACGACGGCTCTGACTGCACAGAGCCAGCAACACATATATCACATTATTATTCATAACAATATTATCACAAACAAAAATCCACACCAACAGGTCATAGAATATGCTGATGTTAAAAAAAATGTTAGCCATGGCAGGTAACATGAAACAAAACAGTTTTCAAGCAACCTAAAACTGATACTCCTAAACTAATTGAATCAAAATGAAAAGCAACCACCTCTATAGTCAGAAAAGCTTACCCAGAGCCATGATTATTCACAGCACCACCTCTTCCACGACCTGGTCCAGGCCTGCATAATTTTCAAACTATAAATGGAAGTCTGCCGAAAATACAATTAACCTTCAGGCAAAAGCTTCAAATTAATGCTTTCCATCACACCTTCAAACATGAAAAGTGCCAATACATGAAAGATGCTCATCACGTTTTCCAGGATTCCAGCCAAACAACTGGTAGATGTATACATAAAAAGCTAATTTTTCATTGATAAGCTGAAGCTACCATTCTCTCCTCATTCAACAGCAAAATCAGCAACAATTAATTTGTTTAAGAAAACAGAAGCTTGCTACACATTAAAATGTTGAAATACTCTACATCAAAATTCTGGAACTGGCATCTTGCAAAAACATTCAACAGGTGACCAGAAAAAGCCCTAACTTCCCATGGTATGGCAGATTCAGATATAGCATGCAACAAATTTCCATCGACCTCAAGAATCAAATCATGAAAAGAAAGACGAGATCAAAACTACATACATCATAACAACAGTTCTCTTCTTCTTTCCATTTGCTCCAGTAACATTCACTCGAGCTGAAATAGGCACCTCTGGATTGGCACCCACAATCTCAATCTTCATAGGCCTTCCATCTAAAAGTACATTGTTATACTTCTTAAGAGCAGAAAACGCATCACTTCTTCTGGTATACATAACTTCAGCAGAGCCCTGTCACCAAGCGATCAACATTAGAAATTCCTATCCAGAGAGATCACATAGAAACCAAAACTGCAACAGACAATGACAAGATTAAGAATTATGGTTATGAATCCAACAGCAAGTCAAACTAACAGAACTGCCAACAACATTAAAACCCACTAAACAATCATGGTTATGAATTTGAGAGGCGGAAAATGATTTCAAGGCACACACATGATCCAGGCATCAATGTCTTGAGGCACCATATCCAATGATTAAACAATCTAAGCATTTGCATTGATGAACATTTTTTATTACACAGCTATGGAAATACTTTTTGATCTTAGTAACACTGGAGTGCATTTGGTGAGGAATAAAGCATGTCAATCATTACCCTAACAATTGCCCCTACAAAATGCTAGCGGCATTTAACATCAATAAGTTTAGATATTAAGAAATAGAACTTACAGTAGAGCGACCATTTTTGTCATAGTGAACAGCAAATCGTTTCAAGTCTCCAATCTCTGCAAAGAGCTCCTGCGGTTCCCAGAAAACTTAGTTTAGAAATCCATTACAGCACACAAAGCATCTATGATGAAAACATACAGCTTAACTAGTACCCTTATGTCTTCATTCGTCACACCATAATCCAAGTTTGAAACATATAACTTGGTTCCAACTTCTAATCCTGTTATCCCTGCAGCTCTAATGCTATCCTCAAGCAAATCATGCTGCCAAGGCAGACTCCTAATTCGGCGGGAAGGCTGGTGACATCAAATAGAACAAATCAGCTTATTTCCATAACAAGATCACCATCTTCAATATCAATCTCAGTTGATGAAATTTTCAAAAGATAAAAAGAAACTGCAGTTTAGTAAAAAGCTCAAGCAACCATGTGTCCAAACTTCAGGAGGTTGAATTAATAGATGGAGATGGGAGTGAGGAATTCGACCCACTGCGTGCAAAAACCAGTGCTTTGATATTGGTGAGAGCTCCAGTTCTGAAGTTAAGCGAAGGAACTCCTTTACAAAAACACCATGAACTAGGAGAGATGGGATCTCGCACCGAACAAATTCCAAACATAGCAAGAGGATCCATTCCATCTAAACAAGTGATAACTATATAATATGGATTATATAGATGTCTAATTGTTAACTGACATTATGTTACTGGTGTGAGCTCTGGTCCAAAATATTCACCTAATGAAGCCGAGAATAAAATGCTAGGAAGTAGCACAA
Source organism: Populus ilicifolia (assembly GCA_015708895.1). Classification (NCBI taxonomy): domain Eukaryota; kingdom Viridiplantae; phylum Streptophyta; class Magnoliopsida; order Malpighiales; family Salicaceae; genus Populus; species Populus ilicifolia. Next base: position 86,639 of record SRLM01000914.1, read on the forward strand.
TAACTGAATGTGAACCAGAATAACTTCTGCACAGACTTATGTCATCAGATCTGAGGCAAAATCCCCAGTATATAGCCCCAGAACCCAAAAGTACAACTAAATCCCCAAGATAATGTTATAAATGCTACGAGCTGTAATGCTTTAGTGGATGAGGCCAAAAGAGCTTCTCCATGAACAAATAAATATTAAGATCCACTGCATTTTGACTTCCTAGTTTCTAGAGCATAATCGAGATCCCTTGCATTTGGAATTCATAGTCCTAGAAGGTTCTGAATCTTATGCATATACCATCCACAGTTTTGAGCTTGCCTTGGCAATTGAGTATTTTGGTGGCCGAGCATTCACTGAGAGAGGGCCTCTACGAACTGCCCCTGACATTCTTCCATTATTAAAGAACCTACCAGGTCCACGATCACGGCCACGGCTGGCCCTACCTCGTCCTCTACCTCTCTCTCTGTTTTTCTTTATAATGTCATCAAGAGACATGTCCACAGTTGTAGCCATTGAAATTGTAGCAACAGCACAAACTTTTTTTGAGCAAATGATTAGCAAGTAAACCTGCAAAATGCAGATACAAGAAAAGAAAAAACAATGCAATGATCAGCATCAAAACTTTGGCATAAGAAAATAATACATGCATATTCATCATTCAACAATAGCTCCTTGAAGGAAATCTTTTGGAGCAGTTACAGACAAAATAAAAGAAGGACCACAACAAATTAACAGTAGAAATTGTTCATATTCCACCCTTGTTACATATATAAGCAAGCAATGGTGAGCCCCATCTAAGAAAATAAATATTCCCCCAATCTTCATCACCAACCAACATATCACGCAGAGAAATAGAATTCACAAATTTGATCACTCAAAAACTTTATATACATAAACTCGCAAAAAAAAAGCCCAACAATTTAACAAAATGCTGGGTCAACAATATAAAAGAAACAGATCATAAGTAGCATGCCAAGCTCCTCTTTCTTACCCACAAAAGTGCCAGAGTAAACTGCTTCTAACTTTTTGACAAAAAAGCAACGAAAACCCCTTCAAACTGTTGTCGAATATATATTTTAAGAGTTCAAACACCAGGATTAGCACATTAACCACTCAAAAACTAACAAAAGTCCCCGAATTTCGGTTCTCCTTTTCCACTCCAACCGTTTCATCAACAAACAAAGACGTCTTGACAAATATCAAGAATAGTTAGATTCGGATCATGCACGAAGCAAAACAGGAAAAAAAGGGAAAAAAGGCTAATTGCTGCAGTCACGAATCTAATTTTTTTCTTAAGAGAACCATACTTTCCAATCTCTAAACAAACAAACAAATAGGACCAAAATAGCCACACATCAACGAAACCCTAATTCCTGCCTGTAAAAAACTGAAATAAACAAAGCTCAAAAGCGAGAGAGAAAAACAAAGCTTTCGGATCCGTAAATATAGTCAATAACTTAGTCAACAAACACAAATAAAAAACCCTAGAAATTCGAAACCCTAAAAACACAGCACAGCACAGGAGAGGGAGAATACCTGGAGAGAATCAAAGATCGGAAAGAAATTTGAAGAGAGAAAGAGAGGGGAGGGAGGGAGTGAGGGATGGGGATTCAGGGCTTTGATGGGGGGGGATTTTATTGGGGGTCTGATAAATTCTAGGGCTTTTAGTAGATTTTCTTTTATCTTTTTTTGTTTCGAGGAAGGCGGTGTGTTTGAAAGGGAAAGGAAATGGAAAGGGAAAAGGGAAAGCGAGGTTGCAAGTTTACGAGTTTATACCATGGGGCGTGGATTAGTTTTAGGGTTTGTGACTTCAAGGCCCATTATCTCAATATTTTAAATAGGCCCATGGGCTTAAATCTGTGCCGGTTTAGTATACTAGCACCAGCTTGAATACTTTAGTTTTTAAACGCCTCAATATAAAATCAATTCAAAATTAAATCTGGCATGAGATAAAATCCGGTCACTAATCCGGGTTAATTTTTTTAAAATAGAATAATTTTTAAATTTTTTTTAAAGTTAATTTTGACTATAGATCAAATATCAATCTGAATTTTTAACTAAATTAACTAATTTTAATTTATTTTAAGTTTTTTAACCTATATTCGATCAATTAAATCTAGTTAAAGCTCGACCATTTGTATCTATGGTCTCCGTTGTGGATCAATTTAATTAAACTGGTCTGGGCTCAAGCCAAGCTGGGCTAGGGTGACCAAAATTGCCTTCCCTTCCTGTCTCCCTCGTCTCTCTTCGTTGAAACCACCAGGACCAGAGCGACCAGCTCCCCCTCCTCTACCCAGTCACTTTTCCTACCTCTTCATGCTCTAATTCTCTGCTTTAGGGTTTTTTATTTCAAAATCCAAAACATGGAAAACCCTAGATTAGCTCTACTTTCTTCTTCTTCCCCAAAATTAGTTATGGGATACCCAACTTCTCTCAAAAACCCTACCACCCCTAAATTCTCCATATCCACAACCAGGCCCTTTCTTCCTTTCTCTCTCAGAATTTCCAAAACTGCCCCTCATGCTTCAATATTTTCCATTTCTGCCCTTGCCAACTCTCATGGCCACCGTAGAACCTCCAAAAATGGTAACTTTCAGTCACTTAATTACTACTTCGACATCAAAGTCTCTTCCTTTTTGTGATTTCATTTGTTCATTCTTTGATTTTGTATTGAATTTTGTTTCTTTTAATGATTTTGTTTGTTTGGTTTTTGTTAATTTTGTGTTATAATGTGATAGGGAAATTAGGGAGTGAATATTTTGCTAGCATTTCTTCATCTAGTGGAAAACAAACTGCTTCTGTAGGAGTTAATCCTCAGCCAGTGTCGCCACCTCCTTCGCAAATGTAATGGATTGCTTTCCGAGCCTTTTGCATTTAGCTAGGCATTCGTGCACACCAGTTACATTGGGTGTTCTTTGTTTTTATGTGTTGATGGATGCTTATTTTGTGTGTTTGTAGAGGATCACCGCTGTTTTGGGTTGGAGTTGGTGTTGGGTTATCAGCAATTTTTTCATGGGTGAGAATCACTGGTTTATATGCGCCTTTATCTGTTTGTTAAGGGTTTTTAATTTCTTTTTGTGATGATGGATTAACGTTGGGTTTTATCTAATGTACAGGTGGCTACCAGGGTAAAGGTGAGTTTTTTTTTTTTAATCTCCTGCAAGTTACAAATATCTGCATGTTTTGCTTAATTTTCTGGTCTTCTTACTGAGCAACTGTGCAATGGAATGATGATGGGGAAAATTTTTGTTGATTGTATAGTATTTAGTTTTTATTTATATAGAATTTCAATGCAATCACCGTTTGTTGCAGCATTTATGGAAATAAATTTGTAGTTAGGAGCTTGTAAAATTTAAGCTGTGGAAATCAGTATTTCAAGGTTAACTTTGATGGTACTTGAATGGTAGAGGCTTTGTAGCTTCAAGGTTAACTTTTCCAAATCTTGGCTAAGTCATACATTTAATTCCCTTTTCATTTCCTGACTACCTATCAATTTGTGTGCTATAGAATTGGGATTTAGAGTAAAGGTTGGGGCTGAAAGGTTTTTAGTTCACTTATGATCGGTTGTTGAGAGTTTTATACTAGTTATTTATGTGCATAATTTGGTGTGGTGATAGATATTATGAGGGTGATTTCAGGAGGTGATATTGACACTCCAACAATGGTTAAACCACTCCCATTTACTTCATCTTCACAAGCTGACTATAATACCCATGGAACACATATTGCTATTTATATATTAACTTTTTTGTTACTGTAATAAAGATGCCTCCAATCAATGCTTGTCACCACCATCCCCACCAAATCAAGCCAGCTATCTCCACGACTGATTACCACCATTTCAACCCAGATCAAGCCCTTCACCACCATTCTTAGGTCACAAATCCAATTCACCATCTATTCTCTCTTTGTCCATTATAATTCAAGATATATTAATTAAGCACCAAGCTAACAAAAGCAACATGGTAAAGATCTGTATAGACAACATGGTGTCTATGGTGAAGATTTAAGTCCCAATGGATCTTGCAATTTTGGGTCTCTCCTGCGAGCTCCAGCGGATTTATGATCTTGCAATAAATTGAAAATTGAGGTATAATGTACCTGAATTGATTGTGGAGTAATGAAAAGGAGTGGCTTTGGTGGCAGTGGCACTAATGGTGGAATTGTGGAGAGCATCTTGCAATAAATTTTTTGATCTTTGTCAATATTGGTTCTGTTGTTTTTCTTATGAAAATTTGACAAATGTGATTGATGACTACTGGTTACTAAATGGTGATTTAAGAAAAAGATAGATTTTTCATTCTTGAGAGCAAAGCTGGAAAACTGAAAGGGTGATGAACATAGGGAGTCTTGATTTTATTTAAGGGAAATATGGAGAGCTTAACCTTTTCCAAGGATATATTGGTCTGTTTAGTAAAAATAAGTGCTAGTGGGAGTTTGGTTAAACATCAGGGGAGTGTGAATATCAGCTCCTGGTGATTTCCTTTTGTCATCCTTTTCATTCTACAGTTTCTTCTATGGGCAGTGACAAATCCTTTTTGTTGGGTTTCATACTGCTTGCAATTTTTATCCCTTTTGCACCTTTTGGTTGGGTTTAATCCATTAAATTTGATCTTTGTTATTTCATTCCCCTAGTCTTGCAAGACAGCCTTCTGTAGATCCAACAATGCTACACCTGTGGAATGTAATTAACTCTTATATGTTGTTTTGAAATTTTTTTAAAAATATTTTCCTTATGTGAGAGTGAGATTTATTTGCTCAGAGATTGAGGTCTTCTGCTTTATTCCCCTTTTCTTTTCAACTCTATTGAAGATTGATCATGCCAATTTTAAATTAAGGGACTTTTACTTATTTTGAATGAAATTTCATGTTCCTATAGTTGTTAGGTCGTTCGTGTCTTCTTTTGTGGATGGAAAATTAGTATTCCAAATTTCTATAAACTCTCAACACAATACTTTCTTCTAATTTGTCTGTCAGTGATTTGTTCTAATCTGTAGTTTCAAATATTTTGAGTAATTAAATTTGGTTTCATGATAAGTGAAGCTGCTGGCAGGTTAGTTTTTTCTAGTATGTACTACCTGCTACAGAACTCGTGTTTGTCAGTTCCTAGAGGAGTGGTGTTATAAAAATAACCGTACCTTATGGAATCTACTTCTCAAAAACTGGAGAACCTTTCACCTCAATGTGGGCATTTCCAATGGAACTAGTGGAATGATTTGACCTCAAATCAGATGACCTTTAATAATGTACCTTTGACCACAATTATTTTAGTGGTATGCTTTACATTCTACTTTCACTTGTTCCTTTCTAACTTCTTTGGCTTGATTTCAACATAATTGTTCTTTCCCTGTGTATATGACATTTTGGCCTGGCATTTATCATTTTCAGGTAAACAAAATGCTCTTTGTGATCTAACCAGTTAACATTGCATATAATATAACTAGTCATTCCAATCCTATTTTGCATGTGTCTTTATAAGTCCAAGTTTCAACTCTTTGTCAAGAAATAGCTAGAAACATTGAATATTTAACTTCAATAATTTCTCTATGTTCATCTCTTCTTTCAGAATTATGCCATGCAACAAGCTTTCAAATCTTTGACAGAACAGATGAATACACAAAGTAACCAATTCAATCCTGCATTTTCTGCAAGGCCACCTTTTCCATTTTCTCCGCCACCAGCATCACAGCCTTCAACCTCACCTTCTCCAGCTGCTTCTCAACCTGCAATCACTGTAGACATCCCTGCTACAAAAGTAGAAGCAGCTCCCACCACTGATGTTGGAAAGGAAAAGGAGACTGATTTTCTAGAGGAAAGGGAGATAAAGGAGGAGACAAAGAAATATGGTATGACAGAATCTCTGGTTGTGAGTTCATATCTTGTTTAGGGGTTGCTATTTGGATGATTAACACAGTATCTCTGGCTGTGAGTCAAAATCTTGTCTAAGGGTTGTTATTTGGAAGATTGATAACTGGTTATTGAAGTATTGAATGTCCCTACCATTTCTATTTCCTTCTCCCTTTTTTCCTGCTCCCCCGCCTCTTCCTCTATTTCCTTCTCTGTTTGTATCACAGGCACCGTCAATTTTTCATGATGCATCATGCATGCACCCCCATAACTTCAAAACTGATTATACCTTAAGAAATGCTAACATTTGATTGCTCATTTTAATACTGGGCACTTGCTTATAGGATTTTTAGAAATTTTCTCCATAAGAAAGTATAATGCAGCTCCTACTTGCAGCTTTTGTGGACATTTCTCCTGAAGAAACCTCACTGAATACTCCTTTTTCAAGTGTTGAAGATGACAGCGATACAAGCTCATCCAAGGATGTTCAGTTTGACAAGAAAGTAAGTTTCTATCTTTAAAACTTAGCGTGCCATATTCTATATTGAACATATTCTGAACTAAATTGTTCAATACTGTCTGTAGGTCTTTCAAAATGGAGCTGCCTTTAAGCAGGGCCCAGGTGCTGCTGAGGGTTCTCAATCTACTCGTAAGTAAAAATTCTACAAAAACTACTCACTTTCCTGTATTATTATAGTTGACACTTGCTGGTTTTATGTGCTTTAAATTACTTTTGTTTCTAATGATGAAATCAGGGATTCATGAACTTATGAAGTTGACTGTAATATCTAGCATTGTTTTGGTATTCTGGTTCTTTTATAGCATCTTCATACATATTTTCTTCTTGAGAGTAGTTTGAAGAATAAACAATCAGAAGATATAAAAATTAGAAAGCATTTATGATGCGAAGATCAATTTCCATTTTTAAAAAGGAAATATGCAGTTAGTAAAAATTCTTAGTAGGTGGTGGGACATGTAGTGTGACTATTCAAGATTGTTCTCTTAGGAATTTCATTGCTCATTTTTAGGGCATTTATGATTTTCAGTTGCATATCATGCAACTGCTTGCATTGCCATGTTGATGTTATGTTCATGTGTATACATTCCTCTGCTCTTTGGGGCTGGATCTAATTAGCTTTGTAGGGAATCATCCATTCTGATCCAATTGTATCGTCATTAATGCACACTGTTCTCTATAAGTGATATAATGGAGCACTTTTTCATTCAGGACTGTTGGAATTTGTAGTTTAAGGTTAATTTCTTGTGGGAACTGGGTATCACATGCTAACTTGATATCCTGCAGCCTCTCACTTTCCCCACCTGACTTTATGTTCTTGATTGCTATCTATGGCCTTAATTCCTATTCAGTATTCTCTGATATTAAATAGCTTTCTGAGTTGATATTTATTCATGGACAAAAAAAGCAGGACCTTTCTTATCTGTGGAAGCTTTGGAGAAAATGATGGAAGATCCAACGATGCAGAAGATGGTTTATCCGTAATGAAACTTCTTTTCCTCGAATCAAATCATTTTATGCTTTTCTAAGTGTAGTTATTTCATCATGCTGCTGTTCCATTTTCCCGCTATTTCTTTATTTGCAATGAACTTCAGTTTTCATATTCGATCTCTTGTTGTTTTTCTTTCATATAAACACGTGGTGGCCTTACATCCTCTTTTGCTTGTCTGACTTACATATGGTTATTGCATCTTAAAATTAGATGTCCTGTTTCATATTTTCTCTTAACAGTTTAATTCATCTCATATCTTTGCAGGTACTTACCTGAGGAGATGAGGAACCCTACCACCTTCAAATGTAAGTCAAATCTTCATTGATTCATATCTTCTCAAGGCTTACCTTGGTTATGGTATTTGAGAAATCTTCTAAATATGATGCATTATAGACCACATTTTTTTGTTGTTTAACACAGTTATTGAAATCATCAGAGTTTAATTGAATACTTAAAAATGAAGTCCACAATTGTTAGGTTGTGGGAATTCAAGTCTATTGCTTTTCCCTTCTTTGTGCATATGAGTTGTCAACATTACAGGTCAATCATGTTGCATGTAATATCTTGTCAGTTTCAGTTTGGATGTTTTCATAGTTGGTTTTGTTTTTTTTCCAACACGTTTCCTGCCTCTCTCTTTGTTTTTTTTGGGGATGGGGGACTTTACAGACATAATGTCTCGCTACAATGGTTCAATTGGAATGCTATTTTGCTATTACTTTTGCTGTTTCAACTAATAGCACAGTTTATATATCCTATCCAAATGCAAAATTCAATAGTTTTAGCAACTCTAAATTTAGAGTGCATATTGATTGATACATTATGGTTTTCGGTGTTGTGCATTATGTAACAGGGATGCTACAAAATCCTCAATACCGTCAACAACTGGAAGACATGCTGTAAGCTCTTGTTTGAGCTCTTTTGTAGTTGATTTTGTTTTATGATGCTCGATGTTGATTGCATGTTTGACCTTGAGGATATTTGAGCCTTTTGTTTTGATTCTTTCCTAGCATATGAAAGGATGGCATGCTGTGGAAATTTCTATGCTATGGTTGATGATGTTGCATTTCTTATTGCAAATTTTTGGTGGATGTAATTGTTTAAATGCTTAATGAGATGCTATTGTGCTCATTTCTTTTGTTCGCTCACTGATATTTCAAATCGATTTGGATTGGGGATGTCTACAGATGATGGACATTTAGGTTTCTGAATCATCTTTTAAACCCATTTTCTTCATTCTCTGATATCAGAAAGTTCTGCATGTGGTTCCTTCACATCAGATATGCACTAAAAGTTTGTGTGAAGTTATTTTTCCAACAGTATTGGATGTTTTTTTATAACAAGTTTTTCCCTTTTTCTTAAGGTTCAGTTGGTTGCTTTTGTGCTGATAAGTTTTATCATAAGCATAGGCCAATTTTTAGCCAGTTTTTGATGGATTTAAATTCATTCGCTGTCTTCTTTTTCTTCAGAAATAATATGGGTGGAAGTGGTAAATGGGACAGCCAGATGATGGATTCTTTGAAAGATTTTGATCTCAACAGTGCTGAGGTTAAGCAGCAGTTTGGTGAGTTTGGGATTTGATTGTTTCTGGTATATGTTTCATCTTCCAAATGTTCATGATTATGATTTGAGAACCTGGGTTTATCGCTTGCCTTCTTTCTACCTTTTTTTTTTTTTAATGAGGGACTTTATAACCTTGGCTGTTAAAGTTTTTTGGTTATGTTCTATGAGAATATATAGGCTGTTTCTGCTTAATTTTGCCTTAATATGTCCTCTTAGCTTGATCCGTTCAATAAGGAGTGATTTATTGAATTTTGATGTTTTTCAATAATTTCATAAATGATACTATAACCTTTTCTAAGGAGTTCTATTTCCCTTTTCTCATATTTTTTTCTCTCCTCATCGTTGTATTTTCTCTTTCCATACTCAAGCTTGAAATGAATTACTGGTGTTGTCCTGAATTTGATTGCTTATTTCAGTTGTTGCACAGATTGCATTTAGCGCTGACTTTTTATCAGACTGATTTGCCATTGCTTAATGAAATGTGTTGTTTAGGGATAAATAAAAAAATGCTTAAAGAGTTTCATATCATGATTAACATGAGTTTTGGTTCTATTAACATGAAGTTTTTTGTGCTCTGGTAAAAATATCAGGGTTGGCCAGTTCTTGGTTAAGATACCAAGGATTTATAATCCACCAATGATCAGGATTCAGCTTACCCAAAACTGCAGGATTTTCTTGATGTACTTAAAATTTGTTCAACTTTTCTTTCTTTTTTTGTTGATTCTGATTATACATTTGATAACCTGTAATTAGAAAATCAGCTTTTTTTTCTTATCATCTGGTTCTCTGGTCATTTATGTTTTGCAGATCAAATTGGCCTTACACCTGAGGAAGTAATTTCAAAAATCATGGCCAATCCGGATGTTGCCATGGCATTTCAAAATCCAAGAGTTCAACAAGCCATAATGGAGGTATGTTGCAATTGACTTATTATTATTATTATTATTAGTATTTTAAATCTAGAAATCATCTCTCTAATATTTTGTCCATTTTGCAGTGTTCACAGAACCCACTTAACATTAGCAAATATCAGAATGACAAGGAGGTATGTCTAATCTCTTCTGATCTCAGACATCCTTCATCAATCATTGAAATTTGTTTGTCACTGTAGCTACACCATTATGCTACTGGTGTTTGTTTTTTGAAATGTTCAAAGGGTCAATTGTTTACTGGATGAATACACTGCTTCTTGAAGTGTCTATTGTTATGTGGAGTGCTGGATTTATGTTTTCCAGCAGGTACCTCATTGACATGGATATTTTCAAGGTTAATTTACTTGAAAACATTAGATAGATTTTCAAGACATTTGCAAATAATATTCTTTTGTTGTAAAACTGTTTTCCACTTCTTTGACTGGTAATGTTTTTATTTACCAGCCCAGTTACAATTTCTAACATGCTTTAGTTTTGTTCTTGCACTCTTTCACAATGCATATTATTTGTTTGTCGAAGAAACGCCCTGGCTTGATAGGGTTTAAGTTGCATCAATTAGATAGATCACTTAAATATCTGAACAGGAGAATGTGGGGCGTTTTCTCTCTGATTGCAGGTTATGGATGTCTTCAACAAAATATCAGAGCTCTTCCCTGGGATGACTGGCTGACCTTAATCTTATGATTCTTGGGAGAACCATGGTTTCCCGAGACAGACAAAATGGTGGGTTTTCCGTACGGGTAATGGGGGAAATTACCTGCTAGAATTTCTGCAAGTGGTATTCTGGAAAGTGTTCAAAAATTTTGTACAATCACCTCTTCTTAGACGATAGGCCACGGTTTCACTTTAAAATTTGGAAAGGTCTTGGAAATGTTGTAAAATAATCTACTACAGAATACTTTTGCTACTTTTTTTTTTAAATCTCTCTCAATCCAACTCTCATGCTAGATCGAACTTCTTTTTCGGTAGGATCATTGATTGACAACAGGAGCCTTTCAGTTGCAGCAAATGATATTCATTCAAATATCGATCTAGGTTCCGTTGGGGTGTATCATGCTCTGGTTTGTGGTGAGTTCAAATTCAATTGACTTGCAGAAACCAGAATCAAACTACAACGAGAAGAATGGATGTTCTCCAAGTTCCAGTGCTGCTGATGTCAGTGGGTTTCTATGGCTGAGTGGTGGTAGCAAATCAGCAAATGAAGTCAATTACTCGAAAATGGCTGCTTTTTTTTTTTTTTACGTGTGATGTCCGGGCCAGCTTACGCGCACCACGATTAATCCACACAGTTCACTGAACATCCTACAAGCCCAGTGAACAGGTAAGGCACCTCGGGAGTGACAGACGTGCATGGTGAGGTTCGAACCCCTGATGCAGAGGAAGGGGACAAGCCTCTTCTACCGATAGGCTAAAACCTCATTTGCAAAATGGCCGCTTCTTTAATCAAAAGGGAAGTAGAGAAAGCACTATTTGGTCATCATATTCTGGACAAAATGTCATCATGGGCATTGACAATACCTATCATAGGATTGCCACACAAGTGAAACATCCTTTTCCCTTGCTGCATATTCTAGCTGCAAAAATCTCGTTAAAATGTGACATTGTTAGCTCCAATAACAAGTATTACAAAGACGAATATAACAAATATTACAAAGACGAATGAAAAACTATGATTAAAGCTATTTGCATTAATGGCAACCTGTGTTTGAACTTAAGAACCCTTTTCCCCCGACAAGCAAGAATTCTGAACTAGTTTGCTTATCTATGGAAACTAAATTTCCTTTTTAGATTATCTTAAGACGCATTTATTAAAATTAGCTTGAACTATTAAGATAATAAATTTTCCTACATGCTAATCTCAAATTTAGAATTCATAAAATCAAAGAAGATAACGAACCTTTGGCACCATGTGTATATATATATATATATATATATATATGTTCTTTGGGGCAGATTTGAAGGGAGTTTATGTCATTTCAAAGCATGAAAGACAAATTATCTTCATTTCTCTTGTTTTGAGATAACAATCAAACATTATCTATAAAAGAAACAGAGCAAAATGAGCTCTTTGCTACCATATTTTAGTAGTTAATAACGCTATCCTATTTAAAATATATTAAATATTTTTCGTACAATAAAATTCTTATTAGTAAATTAACAATAAAAAAAATGATCCTAGAATGAAATGTGTAATTTTTTTTCAATAGTCCGGAGAGATCAATTTGAGAAATTTGATATCTGAATCCTTTTAAATTTTGTATCGTGATAAAACCATCTCAAGATTCTGTAATTTTTCTTTTAAAAATTACAGTTTACTTTTCTTAGCTTTTAAGTTATATAATACTTTAATTCTCACTAAAGCGAACAAAAAAAATCCACAAAAAATATGGATTATTCATAAAATTACCATTATATTACAATTAATAATTTAAAAAATCTTAAAATGTTGAATATTACAATTTTGTTATCAAATTGAAAAAATTCCTAGCCACCAGCCTAGCATTTTTCTTCTCCCCTTCTCTTCATTGAAATTCGGCTATCAACTATTAAGGTATGTATCCACATAAAGACCATCACCATAACAAAAACAAATAGAGTATATATATCAATTTGATACATTTTTATCCCAAATATATTTTTAAAACACATCAAAACACAAGTAGAAGTAGAAGCACAATGCTAAATAATCTTTAAGTATTTGTTTGAGATTATAATAGGTTGCGATTCAAAATAATTTTTTTACTTGAAAATATATCAAAATAATTTTTTTTATTTTTAAAAAATTAATTTTGATATCAACATATTAAAACAATATGAAAACATAAATATAATTATTTTTACTAAAAAAAAAAAAGAATGACGGGTTCTACAAAACCAAGATTTGAGATATAATTATACATCAAGCTTAGTATAAAAAAAATAAAAGCTATTTGACTAATCAAACAATTTTTTATATATATATAATTGAGTAAAAAATAAAAATTTATCTTTTTATTTGAGTGGTTTTGATTAACTTTGAAGTCGGCATTTATGTTTAATGTTTAGAGGGTATTAGATTTAGATATGAGTTCATAATTTATTTGAGAGGTTTTGTTTAACTAATATGTTATTTATGGGTGTTTGTGTTAGGTTATATACAAAAATAAATTCATATTTTCATTTAGATTTAAATAATTAAATTGATAAAACAGTTTCTGAAATAATAGATGTAAAATAATAATAATAAAAAGGGAATAAACTATAGTAGGTTTTTGAATTCAGATCTTAAATCAATATTTAAAAGAATTTATTCAATATACCAAATTGATGTAAGATGTGTCTTTAATTATTGAAAGAGAACAACAACATATTAGAATAAAAAAATGATAATAGAACATAAGTTGTCAAATCCTGGCTAGGAACTCAGTTGGAAAAAGTTCTAAATCAACACCATGTTGATTATTTTAATTTAACAATATTATTTTTTTCTTAAAATCAACCCTATTAAGTTTGGAAAAATTAATATAAATCACTAAAAAATGATTGAGATAATTGAATTTTATAAAATTAATATTTTTTAATTTAATTTAAAAAACAACCCAACTTCTAATAATTATGATAAAAACCCAATGAAATTAAGGGGTTGTTTGGAGCGTGGACATATTTATTTTTAAAATATATTTTGATTTAAAATATAAAAAATTAATAATTTTTTTATTTTTTAAAATTTATTTATTTTTATATTAACACATAAAAAATATAAAAAATAATAATTTAAAACTAAAAAAAATATTTTAAAAAAGCACAATTATACCGCAATAATAAAGGAGACATACCTTATTTATTTTTATATTTTAAAAATGATTTTGTAAAAAATTATATATTTTTTTAATTTTAAATTAATTTTTTAATATTTTAAAATTATTTTTATTTATTAATATAAAAAATTATTTTCTAAAAAATAAAAATATTTAATATATTTTTAAATAAAAAATATTTTAAAAAATAACTATCTACCCTTTAATCATGATATCATGTTAGAAGACGGGGACATGGTGACTACAATTTTGGATTAAGACCATAAAGAATCAAGACGACTTCACTTGCAAGGACTCCTCTCCACTCCACCAAAACCACCATCAAAATCTCCCCAGTTCCCATGGCTTCTCAATTCTCTTTGCTCATCCTCGTCCTCTTCCTCTTCCTCTTCAACCTAGCTTCAATTCATGGTAAATTTTCATTCCTACCACGTTGGTTTTTTACTTTTATTTTGTTAAGAAAGTTTTAATAAACTGCCCTATGTTTCAGTGACAGGAGATCAGATCATGTTAGAAGATGGGTACATGGTAACTACAGTTTTGGATGGACATAAATTAAACATAAACCCTCATGCAGTTCAGCTTAGATCATCTGATATTGTTGTCCTCGATTCTTCTCATAGTGTTTTTTACACTCTACCATTTCCCATATCTCAGGGTAATAATTAATTCCATTTCACGTTACTGTTTCTTTCTTTTCTTTTTTTAAGTGTTGAATTATATAGTGTAATTTTTTATAAAGATTATAGCTTGTTTGTAAACAAAGGAGTAGCACCAGATTCGTCAACTCGAGTTTTTCTAATTCCAAAATTGCAGCCAGCGTGATGGTTAAACGGTTATCTGGAGAGGGGGAAACTGGGTACATAGATGGAGAACCGGGTTTGGCTCGGTTCAATAAACCAAAGAGTTTTGCTGTTGATCTTAGAGGGAATGTTTATGTGGCTGATCAACAAAACCATGCTGTTAGAAAGATCAGCAACTCAGGTGCTTGTGATCACATATTTTTGCATTGAATTTGGATTAGCTTTGCTTGTGTATTGGAAGAAAAGCAAATTACAGACACTTGTTTTCTTTTTCTGGTTTTTAGGGGTGACCTCCACCATTGTCGGCAATTACTCCCAGACAGGGCGGCAAGATGGTCCGGGGAAAACTGCAACATTCTCCAGTGATTTTGAGGTGCTTTTTGTCCCTCAAATATGTGCTTTGCTAATTTCAGATCATGGAAATCAACTGCTTCGCCAGATTGATCTTAAGCCAGAGGATTGTGTAATTGGTTCTCAATCTGGTGAGAATCTGAACATCTTGCAATCTTTTACTTCAGGTTCTTTCAGAGCTAAATTGACACTGTATCATACTTTTCGATAGTAGGCCTGATTTATCTTGAACTCAAAACAAGGCTTCTCGTTTTTTTAATGAATCTTATCGTTTTTAAACTTACAGCACTCGGAGCTGTTAAATTTTGGGTTCTTGGACTGGCGCTTTCATGTTTGCTTGGCATAGTCATCGGGATTGCAACTCGCCCTTATGTTATCCCCCATGTAATTTGTTACTTTTGTTCAAATTGTGTTCTTCAAGATCAATCAACTTGGACAGCTTTTCTAACCCTATTATGTAGACAGGAAGGCTCCAGACCCCTTCATTTCAGCAAGACATGGAAGCATTGCCTAATCAATCTGGCGAGTCTAGTACGGATGAGTTGCTTCGACATCAGAAACGCAATTGCTAGTTCCAGTCTTTACATGCTTTCAAAGAGACTCTTAAGGCTGAGCCTGTCTCATCTCTCACTCATGTTCCAGATTAATACTATAGGACCTAAGGTTTCAAACAAGGATTTCATATCCTTGATGGATTCTGATATAAATAATCCTGTGATCAGTAAGTCACAGACGTTTGCTGATCAGTTGAAGGAAATGATAGATTCTAATGTTCACTCGCAATTATCAAGCTTGTCGAGCAACATCTTGAAGCTAGGAGAAGGGGGTCAGGAAAGATGTGATGCTTCATCAGATGGCAATGGAAGGATAAATGATATGATCCTGGCTAACATCATGGGATTCGGTAAGCTGGCCAAAGAAACAACTCCAGTTGATGTTCCTTTGGAAGGGAGTCTGGGTTTAGTTAAGAGGAGATGAAGTTGCTAAGAGTGAATTCTCCATGTTTCTTGATGCTATATTTGCTAGGGCTTTGTATGCTAATGTAATGTCATTGGTAGTGACCCAGAATTATGTGATGTGATGTACATAATCTACTCTATGCTTTCCTTGAATTCATCTTCTTGTTTCTGTGGCGTCTTCATCTTCTTGTTTATGTGGATGTTAAGGGCATTGGTTCTCATCAGCAAGTTCATGAACACAAACATTTGCTAATCATCACAACAACAAAATTCTTTCATATCACACTGGATGGATTGATTTAGATTGAAGCAATCATGTTAATTGGACCAGCTGAATTAACCAATCATGAATTTATGTGCCGTTTATTGTATCGCATGAGGCAAAATAATTTTTTTAAAAAATAAAAAAATATATAATTTTAATATATTTGTAACAGACAAATATTTTTAATCATAACTACTATCATATTTTTAAATATATTTTAAATTCACATAGAGATTAAGCTTCTATTATATTTTTAAATACATTTTAAATTTATATAAAGATTAAGCTGACCCGTCCTTGGTTTGAGGTGGGTTGATAAAAAAATTAATTTAGAATTAATTCAATCAAAATTTAAATTAATTTTTTAAATAATATCACATTATCTTGTATAATTATTTTTTATTAGGTTAACATATTTGATTTGTCATTTAGACTTTTTTAAGTCAAAACATGATTCAAGTTTAATAATTATTATTTAAATTATTATTATTAATTATTTAAAATATGTTTGAGAATATGTTAGATATTATTTTTTAAATTTTTTTTACTTAAAAATATATTAAAATAATATATATATATATATATATTATTTTTTAAACTTTCAAAATAATAATCTGAAGATAAAAATTTAAAAATACAAAAAATTTAAAAAACATAGTTTGATNNNNCACATAATTTCATAAATAATCTCAAATAAAATAAATAATAATCAAAATAATAGAGATTAAATTTAAAAAATAAGAAAATAAAGATGAAGAAACTAAAATAATAGTATTAACATTTCATAAATTATTTCAAATAAAATAAATAACAATAAAAAAAATAAGAATCAAATTTGATAGATAAAAAATTTCAATAAAAAAATGATAAGAAAAAATTACAATTATAAAAATAAAAATTAAAATTAATATAAAAATTAAATTTTAAGAGATAAAGTTGAATAATAAATGTTCAAAATAAAATATATATAATAATTAAAAATTTAAGGATTAAATTTGATATAATTATTAAATAATATGATATTTTTAAATTTTTTACAACTTTTAGAAAATATTTTTATATAAAGTTTTTTGAAAAATATTTTTTTAAAAATTAAACTAAATTTTTGTATTAAAAATATTTTTTTATTAATCAATTTTTCTAATAATAAATAAATATAAAAAATATAAAAAATTATTTTTCAAAAATTAGTTTGAGAGCAGCAAAGATGTCCTAAAGACGCACCTCCCTCTCCCTGCGTGCACGCGACTACAGGCGCACTCACCATAAAACTCCAATTGCAAATAGAACCCCGCAACAGTTTTACGCGCGACCCCTTATTTTTTGCTTTGTGAAAATCTCAGACAACAACAAAATGCGTACAAGAAGCAACAGCAAACAATCTTCAGGTACTGTCATTTCAACTATTGTCTCTTACAATAACATTAGCTTTTAATATGAAACAAATGGGTGTTTTGATTTCCTTAAAAGTTCTTTTTTTTTTCCTTGTCGTTGTATAAAATTACTGAATTTCTTTTGAAGGTGTTGATGGGTATTTGTTTTTAGTTTGAATTTTATGTTTCTTGGTCGGAAAAGTTGGTAATATAGAAAAACTGAGACATGGGTTCTTGTTGGTTTTCATTTTGTGATGCAAAGTTTGGAACTTTAGTGGCTCCAAATTGAGTGTTATTGAAAACAATGTATTTTATCAGGTAAAAGATTGAATCCTTACTTAATTTCTGTTGCTCTAAATTGAATTTTATTTAGAATATTGAGTGTGGGCTGCTTTAAGAGTTGTGGATTTTTATGATATAAAACTGCACTGCATCAATTTGTACCATTCGTTTTGATTTAGACTTATTTGTTTATGCCCTTTTGTTTTGGCAGGGAAGGAGAGTACAGTGAGTGCTATACGTGATGTGGATAGTGAAAGTCTAGCTCACATGTCAAATGAGGCAGCGGATAAGCTTGTAAGACGTGTGAAGGGGCGGGGATCATCTGGGAAGAAGAAACAAGATAATCGGCTGCAATGTGATTCTGCTGCCACTGTTAGTTTATTTAGCCTAATGAGACTGCTTATATTTTCTAGCGATGGTTCCTTTTGATATTATATGATAGAGAAGATTTGGCCAAATAAGTTTCTTGATTTAGTGAATTTTCTTTCTGAGGGACTTGGGTGATTGATTTACTGTTTGCATAGTTTAGAAGTAATGATGAATTTTTAAAGTTCTTGGTACTTCTCTTCCCTTAAATGAAAACGTAACTTGGATGATGCTATTTCACTGTTGGTATCAACTACATCTAACTTTTTCTTTTTTCTTTTTTTTCTCCCCATTCCTCTGATGTTATCTTCAGGGTGAGAATGGGCTAAAAAGTAATGGAAAACAAGTTGCAGATGGAAGAGTTACTTGGAATGACTTGGATGCTCGAGGTCTTGCTCAAGATCCTGCCACAAATGACACTAGAGAAGTTGAAGGGGGAAGTATTCAGACTACTTTTCAGGAGAGTGATCAAGAGATGGATGACATAGATTGGGAAGATGGTTCGTCTTCCATACTGGGTCATGTAAAAAATCATCCAGGTGATGGCATTAGGGAGGTTACTATTGAATTCAGTGAGTTGCCTGACTCTGCTAAACGGAAGCCCATTCGTCGAGCTACTACTGAAGAAAAGGTGAAATGCACTTCTTTCACTAGCACCTGCACATGCAATATTTTGTGCATCTTGTTAATGAATGAAAAAGATGACCACTCTTTCTTCCTCAGGGATTGGCTGAGCTTGTGCATAAGGTTCACCTGCTTTGTTTACTTGCAAGGGGCAGAATAATTGATCATGCTTGTGATGATCCTCTCATTCAGGTCAGCTACAATAAATTTTTAATGAAATGTACAATCTAGCCATGGCTTGAAGATTTATGGGTGTTTGTGATTGATTTTAACTTCCATATCTTAGTCTGTTTGTTAATACTGAGCATTACTAAGCTTTTGGCTTTCACACTGTCTGCACTGTTTTGCTAGAATTGGAAAAGGTATGGATTATGTTTGATTTGCTAGACTTCCTTTGTGCATCTCTCCCTCAGACACAAAATGTAATTTTTGTTTTTTGCCCCTTCAAATGGTGAAATAAACAGATATGTACTACCATTATTTTCTTGCATCTGAGAAAATATATTATAATGACAGGCCTCTTTACTTTCTATTCTACCGGCGCATTTGTCGAATAAATTAGGGGACTCAAAACTTCATGCTAAGGCTTTATCTCCTCTTGCCCATTGGGTAAGTTTATACTCTATATATATTCTTCAATAGGAATCAGACCAGCTTTCTTGGGTCATAGCTGACACTGTTTTGTAAAATTTGCAGTTTCATAATAACTTTCATGTTGTAAGTTCAGTCAGTGAAAAGAGATCATTTCATTCTGCTTTGTCATGTGCTCTTGAAACTCGTGAAGGGACTCTAGAGGAGGTAGTATCCTGATCTCTTGAACTTGGTTCTGCTTCCAGATTCTAGATTTTCCCCTATTTATTTACTTGTATTGATTATAAATTTGCTACTTTTATGAGGAAACTTTCTTCATGGAGGATTAATCTTCATTTTTTGTGGCCATTTTCTGGTAGAAAGCATCAAGCCTTGGGATGGCTTACTTATCAAACAATTAAAGTTTTTGGTTAGGATCCCTTCTGTTTATTTCTATCATTTTTTATCCAACACATAACTCCTAATTGACAAAATGATATTTTTCGGATGGGTAAAGATACAACAGAAGTGGCAAATTACCTGAAACAAGCAAAAAGGGTTCAAATAGAACATTTGAATAATTTTAGTCTGCAAATCAAAATTTCTAAAGTTGGAGAGGTTTCCTTATACAGGCCATAATTTAATGTCCCTTTATGGTTTGACCTAATTATTATCCTGGTCATTTTATCATATGTGAAGCCTTTATAACATAATTGCAGTTCATATTGATTGCCCTTTTCTCTTTGGAAGGATGTAAAAGTTTACAGGTCTTCTTTTCTTGCAGCTTGCAGCGTTATCTGTTGCACTATTTAGAGCTTTGAAGCTCACAACCCGGTATGGTGGTATAATAAAACCAAAAACCATTCATTGTTGTGATTCCTGCTGTGCAATTTTAAGATTCTCTGTACAAAGTTTTTTTTTTCCCCTCTCCCTTATGCTCTTTAAATTTATTGTTCTCTTTGTTTTAAAAGAAAAAAGTTCATATTCTCTACACTGTCTGATTTAATGTTCATTCTTTTTAATTGATTGATCATGTTGTAATCTGTGGACTTGCTGGAGGCTGCTCTTTTCAGACAATTAACTGGTGGTAGCCACCAAATTATGTTGTTTGGGTTTCTTGTAGTTTTGTATGTGTGCCTTTTTTATTTCAGGATAACATGGAAAATATCTTATATTGCAGGCCCTTGAGCCCTGAATGTTATGATTTTGAATTTTGATACTTTTGTTTATGAAAGCATATATTTGTAGTAATGGTTACTTGTTTTAGATTTGTATCCATCCTTGATGTTGCTTCCATAAAACCTGATGCTGACAAATACGAGTCCTTGAATCAAGATACAAGTAAAATGCGTAGGGGAATATTCAGCACTTCAACACTGATGGTGGATAGACCGAAAGAGGTTTTCATACCTCCTAAATCTCCCTCGTGCAGTGAGAAAAAAAATGTTGCCGAAACCTCATCCAAGGCTTCATGCAAAAGTAAAGATAACTGTTCAAGGAGCAAGAAAATTCAATCTAATGATTCTCCTCCTGCTGTTGAACTAAAAGATAAGATGGTAGATGCATTTCCATGTGAGGCACAAAATAACACTTCTGAAGAATGTGTTACCAAGAAATCTCAGGGTTCAAAGAGGAAAGGTGATCTTGAGTTTGAGATGCAGTTGCAAATGGCCATGTCTGCAACAGCAGTTGCAACTCAAAGTAACAAAGAATTGGATGTAAAAGAATCAAATAGTAATTCATCTGATGTCTCTTCTCCATTTAAAAGAATCAGAAAAAATGAAAATGAAGAATCTTCCTCTCAGGGAATCTCGACTGCTCTTGGATCCAGAAAAATAGGATCTCCTCTTTATTGGGCAGAAGTATACTGCAGTGGAGAAAATCTGACAGGAAAGTGGGTGCATGTGGATGCTGTACATGATATTGTAGATGGAGAGCAGAAGGTGGAAGCTGCAGCTGATGCTTGCAAAACATCTTTGAGATATGTAGTTGCTTTTGCTGGGCTTGGGGCTAAAGATGTGACTCGCAGGTTTTGCATACTCTGAAATCTCTTTTGTTTTATATATATACATATATGGTAATTTTAAATAAAATCACATTTTAGTCTAGGCATACAAAACATTAAATATGATCTTTCGGTTTCCAATTGCTAGAGTCTGTATATGTTTGCTCGATTCATTAGTTTTTAGAAATGCTTTTTGGCAAGATGTGAAGAGTAAGACCTAGCACAACCTTTTTTTTTTTCTTTTTTTTTTTTTTCCATTTGAGCTAGAGTGCCAAGGGTCGCTCCATTTTTACATTTAAGCATGATTTGCAAATGAATGCACCTTTTGATTTTCTCCAATGAGATATTGGTCTTTTTATATTGCATGTCACGTGGGATGACACCTTGATTCCTTGAGATAAAAGAGCTTTCTTGCTAGATATATGGCAATGGGAGATAAAGTCTTCTTCCTTTTCTTTCCCTTTCAATGATTGTCTACAAGATTTTCCCTGGTGCTGTACTTCTAAACAGGATTAGTAGAATGCACACTTAAATTATGTAAATGTTTGTTTCAAGCACCTCACTAATTATGCTCCGATTCACTGAAGATTTTATTATATTCTCCAATTTTTTAACCCTAGGTTTGAAAATCCTGCTAGTAAATGCAATACTTGCAGAATAGCTTAAAGAGATGTTGAAACAATAATCATCTTTATAGCCATATATATTATAAAAAGATTGTAATGCAGGTACTGTATGAAGTGGTACAAGATAGCATCACAAAGAGTTAACTCGCTTTGGTGGGATGCAGTATTGGCCCCACTGAGGGAGTTAGAGTCGGGAGCAACTGGAGGTATGACACATTTGGAAAAGCCCCATGCTAACGCCTCAAACGAACATGAAAATGTAATAGCATCAGGATTGTCTGATCTTCCAATGCCTAATGAACTTCCAAGCAATGTTGACATGCCCAAAGAATCTGGGAGGAAGAATGATGTAGAATCTTCTGGCAGGAATTCTTTTGCTGCTACTAGAAACACCATTGAGGATATGGAATTGGAAACTAGGGCACTAACTGAGCCTCTTCCCACTAATCAGCAGGTATATTGCTATCAATTAAATGATCTCAAAGGTTTCTTCGCAAATTCTTGTTTTATAGAACCCTTTTCCTTGTGCAGGCATACAAAAATCACTCGCTATATGCAATTGAAAAATGGCTTACAAAGTGTCAAATACTTCATCCTAAGGGTCCTATTCTGGGATTTTGTTCTGGACACCCTGTTTATCCTCGTGCTTGTGTACAGACACTCAGAACAAAAGAGAGATGGCTGCGTGAAGGGATGCAAGTTAAAGCAAAGGAACTTCCAGCTAAGGTCTGGTTTGCCTAATGGGAATATACTGTAGATCTATTCTTCTATTAGATAGTTGAGTTTTCTATATATTGTAGATCTGTTCTTTAATTAGATAGTTGAGTTTTCTATGACAATTCCGGCAAATAGATAATGCATTTCCTACAGGTAGTGAAACAATCTGGAAAGCTTAAGAAAGTGCAATTTTCCGAAGATGATGATCATGGTGAGACTGATTCTGGAGTTGTTGAACTTTATGGAATGTGGCAGCTAGAACCCTTGCAACTTCCCCATGCTGTAAATGGGATTGTTCCAAAGGTCACTTCCTAATATTCTCCTTTTCTCCTAACAACGTAATTCATGCTTAAATTTTCAAATTGATTGAGATTGAACAATTTTCCCTAGCAAGTATGTTACTTTCCTTCATAACAACATTCATCTTACGCAGTACAGAGATTATCTTCATATTCTATCACTGAATAAGTTTGTTGAAGAAATATATATAATGTTTTACAGGAAGATCAGTAAATATTTGTGCAATCATATCTAATTTTTAATCTAAGAAGATTGTATAAAGTTCCTCTAGGAATGGATGTATTGGGAATTGAGAACTTATTATTTTATCATGGAATAATCATCTGAAAAACCCCTTAAAGCCACTTTTCATTTATTTCTAGATGTTATAAAGCTCCAACTATGGGTGGTGACAGAGAATTCTATCAGGACATAGAATGACTTCATTTCAATTGTATTTTTCCACTCTGTACCTTCATCATTTGGCTGGTTGTATGACTTACAGATGTACAAAGCCTTCTTAGGACAGCTTCCAATGCCACGTAAAATTTCATATGTAGCTTATTTAACAATTAGATTTAGAAGTTAACACTTATTTGGTTGATGCTGCTTCTTTTGTAAATGAAACTATATTTTCACTGACTGTTCAATTTGAATCTGAATTCAGAATGAACGAGGTCAAGTTGATGTGTGGTCTGAGAAATGCCTGCCACCAGGGACTGTGCACTTAAGATTGCCAAGGGTATTTTATGTTGCCAAGAGACTGGAAATTGACTATGCACCTGCCATGGTTGGTTTTGAATTTAGAAATGGTAGATATGTTCCAGTCTTTGATGGTATTGTTGTGTGCAATGAGTTCAAGGATGCAATATTAGAGGTAAATAGCTTGCTACTTGTGGGTGCTTGTTGAAGTTTGAAACTTGTTGAAATGGTGTGATGATTTTTTAATGATTAGTATGATCTTGAAGCCCCCCTCCCCTCTCTCTTTTTGTAATATTGCTTATGCTTCACCATTAAGATGCTCATCTCTCTCTCATTTCACACCAAGATACGTAGTTCTTTACCTTGACTCAATTTTTTGAAGGAAAATGATGTAACAAGTTGAATGGTGCTTGAACTTTTTCTACACCTATTTGAAATTGTTTTTCTGTTTCTTCAGTATGTCCTTCATACATCTGCATGCAAAGTTTTTCTTCTTTTTTTCATGCTTTCTGACTTCCTTTCAAGATGCTCCTGGTGTCTTCCAACTGATAGGCACATCTTTTGTTTCTCTACCTCCAGGCATATGCTGAAGAAGAAGAGAGAAGAGATGCTGAAGAGAAGAAAAGAAATGAAGCGCAAGCTATTTCTAGGTGGTATCAACTTCTTTCATCAATCATAACCAGACAAAGGCTGAACAACTCGTACGGGGATGGTTTGTTGCCTCAAATGCCAAGCAATGTCCAAAATACAAATAACCAGCCGGATGTGCATGTTGGTATCACACAACCTCCAGGACACCAGAAAGATGCAAAGGATCGTAAGTTAAATGCTCCATCAATGACTCTAACAGATGACCATGAGCATGTGTTTTTGGTAGAGGATCAGAGTTTTGATGAGGAGACCTCAACAAGGACAAAGCGGTGTCATTGTGGATTTTCGGTCCAAGTAGAGGAATTGTAGTTGCCAATTCCATCGCTGATGCAGGACCGGTGCTTGGAATGAGGCATGGTGATTACTGAAGAAGCTAGACTCTGGAATTAATATTTAAATTTTGTCATGAAGTGAAGCCCCATGGATTAGATTGGAGAGGACACAATGCATGGCAATGCATGTTCTTCACTGTTACCCCTCCCCTGCAAGTAGCTGCTGCTGTGTTGTATGTACATAAAGCAGCTTCTGTACAGTTTGGCTCAGAGAAAATGTAACAGCTTTATCCCTCTTCTTCTTATGTTGAGAACACGAGCTATTATAAATTTCTTTTTGGTAACAGAGGAACAATATCCCTCCTTTGCAATAGCCCATTCCTTTTCATCATCATAAGAAAAATTCAGGTATACTGCTTGAACGTTGCCCTAGATTTCCAACGAAGAGTACTGACTGGGTGGCACTATGGAGCCATTCTGATCTGGTCATGGCAGTTGCCACTGCTTGTAGATGGTATGCAAATATGTCCTTCGCAAGCGTAACTACCTTTTGAACTCCACTTTGAGGCATGCTACGTGTTTGGTAGAGCAACCGCAACTGCAATTAAAAGCACCGTCGGTTGGAGAAAATTGCTTTGCTCCAGGAGGCGGAACGACAACGCTAATGCTTTTTATTGCTAATGAACTCTCCCAGCTTTTCCTCCACACAAACTACAGCAAAGATATAGGCATCCCACTCTCTCATGGCCCGTGTTCTATAAATGGACCTCGTTATTGACCTGCAAAATGTAAGAGAAGGCTACCTAGGTTTGCTTTCATTTGCCCTAGTGATTGATCATGGAAGATTTTTAGAGATTGAGGGGTCCTAACTAATCCAACCCACAAATGATAGCTTGGTGCTTTCGACGCATAAATAAAAGTATCATATCATACCTTTTCTTGCCTCCATACGTGACATCAGGTGGCCCCTATAACAAGAATTTTAACTCCTTGGACTAAGAGCATATTAGACCATTCTACAGCGTTTGTGCATGCGTGTGTGTATATATATATATATATTTGATTAACATGCTTAAATATATTTTGATTAATTTTATAAGTTATAAAATTAATAATTATATAGTTTTATAACGAGTCTAAAATTTATGATATTAATTAATAATTTTTAAAAAATAAATCTAGAATTTTACTAGTTAAATCTAGATTATACAATGAACATTAATAATTTATATCAAGATACAACTCTTCTTAGCACCAAATATTTTTAAATTTTAGCCGCACTAAAATAGGATAGCTTGCGATTTATGAATAAAATAGTATTAATTTTATAATCAATGAATCCATACCCATGATACATCAAACACCATTAGAAACAGAATCTAATGTCATATTTAGTGGTGGTAGAATTTTCAACTAATATAACATTAAAAAATAAAAATAAATTTAAGATGAAGTTAAATAAAATCTGATATCAAGAAAAATTAGTACTTTTACTGTGCACATAAAAAGAAAAAAAAAGTATATTTTTGAAATGGATATATTAAAATTTCACTTTTAAAAGTAATTCAATCAATCTTTTTAGTGAAAGATTAACATTGCTAAAAAAGAATCTCACAAAAATTAATTTTTCACTTGAAAAAAATTCTTTTACCCCTCAAGTCAAGCTTGCAAATTTAGAAAGTGGAAGGGAAATTTATGAATTATTTTTTTGTTAAAAAATTACTTCTATTATCCTATATTTCAGTTAAAATTATATTTATTTATTAAGTTTTGAAAAAAATACAGTTTATATCCTAATTTTTTAATCTAAAAAAATAACCTAATTACACTCCTATTTATTAAATTGAAAAATCAACCAAACAACAACCACAGCTTTTTGGTATTCTACTGGGCTTTCTGGGTTCGATTCCATATCTTTAGGAAAGTAACCAATCCCCATATTCATCAACTTCTCGCTGCTTTCATCATCAAAAACCCAAATCACCAACCAACTGCCACTCCAACAAATCCACACAAGTGCAATTTTTGGTCGCCCGATCAACCCTGCAAAATTAATTGTTTAAACTCAATTTAATCTGGGTTTATATTTTTTTTTGTTTAAGATCTAGAGATCTGTGCTTGTTAAGTTGTAATCCGTAATAGATTACATATTGTTTCAATAATCCTATGTTTCTAAGACAAGGTTATGGATTCTGTCCTGTTTTATCTAGAATGAATAAAATATTTTATATTAATTTAAAAAATAAAATAATTTTTATTTTATTTTAAATCTCGGTTTGTTTAAGATTTTTCAGCTAAATTTTAATCAAAATATTTTGGTTTCATTCCCATGTTTTATTTCTATCTTAAAAAACCATTAAATCAAATTGAACCTATTTTAATTTAATTAATTAAATTATCTAAGTATAAAACATTCTTTTTCATTACTATTTTTAATAAAAATGATATTAATTTTTTAAAATTAAATTTATTACTTATATATATGGTTTATATTCATATTGTTTTTTTATGTTTATATTTTGTAGGAATTTAAGCAAAATAAGAGATGCTTTAGATTTTATTAGTCTTAACAATATAAACCTAGCTTTATATTTAAAATATTTATGTTAAAACATTTTACTTTCATAATATTTTGATATTTTGTTTAAATTGAATTACTTTAACTATTATTTAATCATGATTATTTAAAAATATTTTAAAATTTAAAATTATATTTGTTTGATATTGTGTTTGTATTGTATAATTTTTAATTAACTTATCTTTAATTTGAATTATATATACACACACTCACATACACAAAACAAAATGCACACTCACACACACAAAACAAAATGCTGAAATACTATAAAATTAAAATATTTCATTTCAATTGAAAATACAAAACACATTGAAATATTTTATTTTAATTGAAAAAACAAATAGAATTAACATGGATGCGGCTAGGGTTACGAGAAAAGAGAGAAGGATAAGCCTGTATATGGTTAGGGTATTTTAGTTATTAAATAAAAACTAATAGCAACCCTGTTAATAATTAGATAATTTTTATTAATTTTTTTAGCAATGATATTATATGTTAGTGGATGTATAAAATTTTGAACTAAAACTGCAATTTGTCATAAATTCGACAGGTAAATAATATTTCAACCAAATAATACCCAATTTCCACGTCTCGAAGAAGAGAAGAGATATGTAACACTTAGTCAGCAATTTTCAAAACTGAAAAAAAATGAAGGAACGTGCTTCGTTCTTGCAGCAACAGATAACGTTGTCATACCATGTTGCCGGTTTTGAAATTTCAGTACATCGTCCTAAAGTCTCAGTCGGTCTGAATTGACTAACAATTTTGGACAACATTCCACTTGTTTTCAAACAGAGAAATCAGAAGACTATGTAATGGTTTTCTCAGTCAAGGGGCATGCGGATTAGCATTAAGAAAAACATGCAGTTACGAACATCATCCTCTACGAAAACTACAACAAACCAAGAAAGCTTAATAATAACAGCTAAAATCATCCAATTAGACAAACGCAGTTACACGCACAGAAACACACACAACTGTTAACAACAAAGAACACACAGAACTGCCCAATTCTACGGATATGTAGAAACAACATAGTCCATCAATTGTTATTACCACACTACTGGAAGGAGATGCCTAATTCTGAACACTCACTTCAGTCATAGCAGCAGCCTTCACCTTTGGAGGTCGACCCCTTGGCCTTCCACTACCTGTTATCATTGGAACTGCTGAGGCAGATGTAGGTGTTCCGGTTATTCCTCCGGTGGGTCGTGCCATCTTGCGTGGCCTCCCTCTTGGCTTTCCACTTCCCGCAGTGGTAGCCTTCGGCTTCACTGGCTTTGGTGGTGCATTTGGATCCTTAGGTGGACGACCCCTCGGTCTGGCGGGGGCCAGGTCTGCAGGTGGTGCAAGTGGATCCTTGGGCTTTGGGGGCCTACCACGACCACGCCTTGGAGGAGCATTGGGATCTGGCTTCATGTAGTTGTTTTTCCAAAACATTAACTCTCCAGTATCTGTCATTCGATTGAGATGGTGTGCGAGGAGAGCTGTGTGGCCAGCCGGCAAGTTCCCGTATTTTGATTCAATGTATTTCGATATTGATGTCTTGTTAGAGCCACCTGTCTCATTCAATGCTGCAATGGCTGACCAAATCATCTGAGAGCAATAGGAAAAGAGCCAACAAAATTACAAAAATCAATTCCTTGCAAAAGGAACCAAAAAGAATACATGCCACCAACACGGTGAAAGTGGAAGGCTTATTTTTGAGAACTGTGCAATCAATTATGAACTCAGAAGTTTCCTTCGGATTTTTTATGTAACATTTTCTTTCAATAAATACAAGAACTAGAACTAGAAGTGCTAAAAACTAAGAGAAAAATGTAAACCAAAGATACAGAAATCCCTTTTCCCTTTGCTTGGAAAATAAAAGCACAGAATGCTAGCGGTTAATATAACGAAATCAAAATGCATTTAATCTCAACTGTGATAAGGAAAATGTAAGATGAGGATTGCATGAAAATGGCTTTATCTTAATTTTTTTTCAAAAATTACCAACCTTCTTAATAAATATCTAAGCACATAACGGTGGAGATTTAACCATGATGCTTCAGAGGCTGTTAAAATTCATCTCAATAACAACAAGGTGAAACAGTGTTTTTTTTTTTTTTAACAAGCAGAACAAGTACTTCTCAGAGTTTCTGCATATTAAAAAAAAATAAAATGCTAAATACAGTCGAATTTATTTTTTTTCCTTAACATATATATGAACAGGGGATTTCAAGGAAATAGGTTTCTTGAATATACTTTTAAAAAGAAAAAAAATAAATAAATCACTCTCCTATTTCAATAACCCAAAATTTAGCATGAACTGAGTCGACAAAAACCAAGCCTAAAAAGAGGGGAGAAAACCAATTCAAACTTTGATTTTTGAATGGCATAACCAAGTCAATGAAATCCAAAACCAAAACAAAACTCTATAATCGTAACCAAATGCAGATGATGATTTAAAGAAAACTGAATTTCCCATAAAAATTAAAGCAGGACTGGAAGCAAAAAAAAAAGAAGCTAAAAAACACAAGCTCAATCTTAATAAGGAAATCTAAATCAAATAAATAAAAAAAGGGTCTTTATCATCTTCCCCAGAGACCATTTTCTCCATTTCAAGCACCAAAACCAAAAAAATCTAAAAAAAGAAGAAGCACAGCGAAGTAAGCTACGCTATTCAGAACTAAAGATCAACAAGCACAGTAAAAAGACAGAAACTTTCCCCCCTTTTTTTGTATAGAAAGGAAAATAGAGCGTGAAGTTAAGTACCTCAGGGTAAGGAGGGAGTGATGGAGGCTTACTAATCTCCTCAGTTGCCATTGAATTCCCAACAAAATAGAGAAAAAGTTTGAAACTTTAAAGTCCACGCTCTTCACTGAACTGAAATAAGTGAGTCCCCACAAAAGGCACTCTAAAAACAACAACTGCTTTGTTTCAGAATCTTGTAAGAGATCATTATTTCTTGATCTATATTGCTAAAAAGGATATACCACAAGGGTTTTTTTTTTCCCTTTATTTTTGGTTTAGGAGAGAGAATGGATGGATGGTTAGGATTGTTTATTGGATAATGATGCTGATCTAACGGATGAGAACGTGTCATACGGATGTGACTTAGATTTGATGACGTGGGATGTTGTGAATATTTGTGGTATTATTTATTTTTTTCCATTGTTTGAAATTGCTTTTTATTCTGTTATCCTCATCGTGTCCCCTTGTACTAAAGAAAGATGGTAGAATGGAATGGTCCATGCCTTCTCAAAGAAAAAACAATGGTGAGAATCTAACATTTTGTGTATTGTTTATTCAAGACTGTTTTCTTTTTAATTAACTAATATTAATAGATCTTTAAAGATTTTTCATATTAGTATATAATCAAAGTTACCAATTATATATAAACCAATTCCCGATAACAATTCATATTATTATCATTAATAACAATCTATTTTATGTTATTAACACAAACATAGCAATAAATTAAATTACATTATATAAAAATAAACTATTTAGAATTAAATTAATAGTTTTACCATGTGTCTCTAATTTAGAAATCAAAAGTTTACAGTTTCACTTTAAGAGAATTATATAAATATAAACTATTTAGAATTAAAGTATCTCTAATTTAGAAATCAAAAGTTTACATTTTTACTTTAAAAGAAAATGCTTCAAAGAACAAAAAATAAATGGAGAATTTAAAAATAAAAATAAAGGGAGACCTTAATTAGGCTATGGCTACTACTTCTTCTTCTTCTTTAAAAAGGGAACTTAAATGCACATCATGAAATACCTTAAAAAATACATGAATAATTTGGTAAATAGGATCTGATTTTCAGTTTTTTACAAGAAAAAGGTTTTTTCATGTTAAGAAATTTGTTGGACTCACTTTGTAATGGAAAGTGGTGATTTTGTAATTCCTATATAAGGTAAAATGTTTGAAAATGGAAAACAAAAAAAAAAGAAGAGAAGAAAGCCAGTTTATTATTCATTTAGTAGTATTTAATTAATTAAATTCATACCTAAAACTACCAAAATAACCCAAACAATTTAATTTTATCATGCTTTCAACAGAATCATTTTAATAGATAACCTAAAAAAACCTTAATTTTCAGCAATGCCACAATAATATGTATCTATATATGATGATTTTTCTTGAATGGGTGGGTTAATCGACACCCCTAGCAATAGAATGGCCTCGTCCATAAGGGTATCCGTGGGAAACATGTCCAGAACCATACGATGAACATCTACTGGAAACTCGTCTCCTCCTCTCAAACCCAAAGGAGTGGATGGCTAATTATAAGATACAAATAACTGATCAATCTGGAAACGTTAACCAGGGTAGCTCTTTGGACGTTTTATCACACAGTTATAAGATCTATGGGATCAACTTGATCGATTTAAGTTTAAGTTCATCGGCTAGACAGATTGACTTGGATTATCTTAGATTTTTTGTATCATTTAGACGAGGAAACGGATATCCGAGCGGAGGTGAGTCGATGGGAGGTGGCCATGCCCACCTAGTAGCTAGGGAACAAATCATGCATGCATCTACGATAAATGCTCATAAATCAAATGTCAAGGTCACACAACAACGTAGAAACAAGAATTGATGTAACTATAGGCGACAGCCCGTATGCTCTGCAGAAGAGCTTTTACGGAGGCCTGGAAGATCCCTATGAACTATAGCTACCGGCTGTTTTGTCGGTCTAATATGGACAAAAAAACCAACGTGCCCATGACATGCATCGATCCCCTTTACAACTTGAATAGTAATACGTATACTATCTTACTTGTAGAAGGGACTTCTTTCTTTTACAGGTCTAGAGTGTTGCTAAGTTAAGTAGCTAGAATTTGCCACACTTGAGGCTCAGGTTCATCGTTATCTATTTAGTATAATTGCAACAAGAGCAATGAATTAATCGGTGTTGATTTGGATTAATAGTGTGATGGTAATTTAGATCAAACTAAGGTTAAATTTTCTTCTTCGGCCAAATAAGAAAAGACTATCCACAGGACCACAGCTTGGTTGAAAAAAATTATAACAAGCCATGTATAACCTATTATTTCTTACAGTGATCTTGTCTTGCAACGTTGCAAAATCCCAGGTCAGAAAAGAGACAACAAAAACCATGAGTCCTACTCCAACTCAACAATGGAACCAAACGTGTTAATGTCACCAACTATGGTGCCACCATCATCTCTCTTAATTTGTCCCTGACAAAAATGGTTCCTTCTCTCTCTCAGTATTGATCTATTTCGGTAGATTTTGTGGTTTAGTATCTTGGATTCTTTGTTTTTGTTTTTGAAGGGTGGATGGTGTGATGACTGTTTTGTTTGATTTGTAGGGAAAGTTGCTGATGTTATTCTTGGTTTTGACTCAATTGAATCGTATGTGGTTAGTTTCATCGACCCTTTTTGTTCTACTGTGTGATTGTCTTTTTCGTTTGCTTCGGCTGCAGAAAGTCGTGATTTTGACAGTTTTTCATGGGAAGTTTTGTTCGGTTTCTGGGAGAGTATAGAAGTTTGGTGTATTAAGGATTGATTTTTATTTTTATTTTCCATTTCCTTTTTTTTTTTTTTGGGGGGGGGGGGTTTTCCTGTTCTGATTATTCAATCAATATCAACTTCTGTAAGATTAAGCTCTTCGCCCCATTTGGGAGTGCGCCAAGGTTTGTCACAATACAATTTTTTTATTTAAAATTAATTTTTTATGTTTTTAAATTATTTTAATATGTTAATATTAAAAATAAATTTTTAAAATATATATATATAATTTATTTTTATATAAAAAATACTTCAAAAATCATCTTTACCATATTCTGAAATACTCTACAATGTATTGTGTTTTCGGTTACTTATAATGTGTCCTTATCTCTTGGTTAGTGTTTGAGCGTAAAGGGAATGCGGCCTTTATTGGTTCCATTGTAGGCCGAGTTGCAAACAGGATTAAAGAGGGGAAATTCAATCTCAATGGGATGGATTACTCTTTGGATGTGAACAATGGGCCAAATTCATGGTACGATAAAATTAATTCTCATGATTTTGAATAATTTATGAATCAATATGATATAGTCTTAATGTAACATAATCATGTTATACGCGCACATTAGCCATGTAACCCGCATTCCATCGCAGGTTTGATAAAAATATTCGAAGAAAAAAAATAATGTGTGGTCAGTAAAAGCGTGTTAAAAAAAAAATAATGTGGAATGAAAGAAATAAAAAAATAAATTAAAAAATAATATCAACTCATATTAATTCATTAAGTTCATAATCAAAAATAATAATAAAATTTTAAAAAATAAATTTAATTCTTAACTAATTAAATATTGAAGGATTAAATTGAAAAAAATCATTTAAGAAAAA
Organism: Populus ilicifolia; assembly: GCA_015708895.1. Classification (NCBI taxonomy): domain Eukaryota; kingdom Viridiplantae; phylum Streptophyta; class Magnoliopsida; order Malpighiales; family Salicaceae; genus Populus; species Populus ilicifolia. The sequence goes on from SRLM01000914.1 coordinate 120,045, forward strand.
GAATAAAAAAAACAATATTGAATAAAAAAATAAGTTAAAAAATAATATCAACTCATGTTAATTCATTAAGCTCATGACCAAAAACAATAAATTTTAAAAAAACATTCAAGTTTAATTCTTAACTAACTAAATGTTGAAGAATTAAATTAAAAAAAAAATAATTTAATAAAAAGGATAGAAAAAACTAATGTTGATCTGGATTAACATCTAATGTCTATGACCTTAGGGCATGAGACTTGGATTATCGCTTAAATATTTATGATCTAAATTATAGACTAACAAATTATTGATAAATAAGCCGAGAAAAGACATTTAATTATTAAAAAAGAATGGAAAAGAAAAAAAACGTAGTTAAAAGAATAAAAACAATATTCAACATGAGAAATAGATGAATTGCTAAACAAAAATCAATTAGAAAAATAATATATAAAGAAATAGTACTTAAAAGAATAAGAATCAGATTTAATATAAAAATAAAATAAAATTTTAAATAATAAAATTAAAAAGAAAAAAATAGCAATTAAGAAAATAAGGTCCAAATCTTTTATAAAAATCAAACAGAATTTAACCTAAAGAGATGGAATTAAAAGAAAAACTAAAAACAAAAGATTCAAAACAATTAAAGATTAATCCAAAGAATGAAGATTATAACTAAAATAAAAATAAAATGAGAGGACACTTCGTTTTTTTATGCTTGGTCAACATGCATTTTAAGGCCATGAAAGAGAAAAAAGAAGGAAGAAAAAAATCAACTATCACGAAACCACTATACATGCCAGCTTAATGAAAATACAACCACTCGTCGGATATGGTGACCTAGCAATTTAGTCTTTTTGACCACCGAAGCATGTTTCATGCCCCACTTGAATGTGATAGCTTCTCCCCATGCGCAAATGCATTTTTCTAAGACACCTGGTAATTTTTTTTTTAATTTTATACCTCTAAAGACTTAACTAACCCTTATTTACATTGTTTATAATGTAAAAACCAAGAGAAAAAGGGCAAAAAAACCCTTAAATTATAACCTATAAAATTTTGTTCATAAGGCTAGAAAAATAATTAAATTATATATTAAAAATAAATTTACATAAAAGCCCTTCCATGATGGTCTAAATTTTTTTTCTATAAGGGTTTGGTGATAATTATATTACACAACCAAATACGAAAAAATCCTTTAATTTAAGGTTTTTTTTTCTTTTCTTTTCTTTTAAGGGTATTATAGTATTTTGAGTGTTGGTTTTTTGTTTAAAAAACCTAATATGAAAATAAAATAAAATTAATAACCACTGATTCCCTAAAAAATGACAATCCAATCCCTCAAACCAAAGCTAATTGTTTTGTGAGTGAAATAAAATAGTCATTTTAATATAGTTATCTCACGTGTGTACATTACATTACGGTGTTGGAATTAAAGAGTCGTCATTTAGTTGTGTATGGTTTAGAGTTAGTAAAAAACCTGAGAGGACCGGTTTTATCTGAAATTTCAGGGTAAGAAATTACTTGTGACTAATATAATACTCTTAACATATTTTACTTGAGGTAAACTATATTAAATGGTCTAGATATAGTTTAAAGGTATTGAAGAATTCTTAATCGATAATTCGTCTATGACTCATAACAAAGATTTACGCTTTTAAATAATTCTAACATTTTGAATTTATTATGAGATCATATGTTCAGGAAAATTCTTATATGAAGAATTCATATAGGTACCCTGACAGTATTTTCATATTCTGAAAGATAAAAATATTTTCCACAACTCATATATTGCGGTGAAAAATACTTTTAATTAAAATTAATGTATATCCAAAATAATTTAAAAAATTTTCTAGTAAACTTCTACTACTTAAATACAAATTTATTAGTAAGTCTAATATTTAAACTAGAATGCTGGGCATTAATTTTCAAAAATTAATTTTTTTTATGGTTATTGAAATATTGGTCAAATCCTTAAACAAATTTATAAACTTATTGTAAATTAAAAAAAATACACATAAATTTTCTAAAAACAATGCTAAAAACCATTTTTCCATATTTTTATAAATAAATATTTTTTTATAAGGATTGGATTGTATGCAACAAACAAAAATTATTTTCTTTACAAGGCCACCTATTTTCTGAAAAAACCAACATTGTACGTGGGTTTAAAGGGTGTTTGTCAAATACACCCTTTCAAAAAAAAAAAAAAAACCTTTTAGCAAAAATATTATTAGCCAAATAGTGTCTTAACTTTTGACCCTAATGGATTAACCTAAAATCTTTGGTCTAACCATAAACCATACCAAAGAAATTGATTTAACTAGAAAATTAAAAAAAATAAAATTAAAACTTAAAACGAATCAAACCTTAAAAAACATAAAAACACAAAAAATCTTAAACTAAAAATAGATCAAACGAAGGAAAAAACAAGAACACGAAGAACATTTAAAGTAAACCCAGTAATGTGGATCCCAAATCAAAATGGATATAAATAAAATAAAGACATAAACATGTTGAAAAACATGCAATGATCTTTAATCTAACATCCATTCACTTTGATTATCAAAGAATTAACATGATTTTTTCAAAATAGATTTTGGCTCAAAACCAAAATCCTATGATTAAAACTCCCTTTAAAACTTGTTATTAATGCAAACAAATCCTAGATTATTTACTAGTCAAGTTGCCTGAATAATTAAGTGCTATGAATTAAACCATAACTAGTCCAAATCATATAGCTAATGCAATGTTCTTTTCAAAAACATGAAAAAAACTATCTTAAAACATAGAAGAATGCCCAACTATACTTAGCATTGTCAAACCCTAGAAATAGTCTTCGAAGCCTCTAAACACATGGTATATGGTTCTTATAAACCACATTATCAATAACAAGCATAATTGAAAAAAAAAAACTAACAAACAACATCAAAAATATGTAAGATGTTCCAATTTCAAAAGATATCAAGCCTGACCAACCTCCATATTTATGTAGTTTTTATTCAAAATTGATTTTCTAAATATATATTGGTAATGAACAAGCCTTGTAAATCCATGATTAACAATATTTCTTCATAATGTATTAATCAAACTAACAAAAATTAAAAAAAAAAGAGAAGAAGAAGCTATTTTATAAAAAACAATCTAACTAGAAAATTTTTAGTACATTGATAACATTAAGCACATAAAAAAATGCTTTATAAAACAACATTAAATTACAAAATAAAAAAAATCATAATAGCAAAAAGGCAAACACAACTTTATTTTTTAAAGCATTTTATTCATCTATATGTTTGTAAACATAAAACCAGACCAAATGACAATAAAAAAACTCTCAAGCAATTCATAAAGACTTCCTTTTACATTAGAAAATATACTTTCAAACCCTTAGAGTAGTTATTACTCTCTTTTCTTTTCTTTGAAAAGTCTTACTTTCATAAGCTTGTTGTTCTTTCAAAGCTTAAGAAATTCTTGTGTCAGTCTCGTGAACATTCACACTTAGATTTTTTATCAAGATTTTCTCTTCTCCTCCAATTCCTCTCTTCTCCCATTCTTTTTCCATTACTTTTCCTTGATTTTCAAAGGGTATTTATAGAATTTTAAGCTAGGATTTAATTAAGGTTTGATCCTTTTTTTATAAAAACATAAACATTTGATAAAAATAAGAGAGTTTCTAGGTATGTTTTATAGCTTTAAGTTTTATATCTATTTTGGTTTTACAATGGTTGTTTTGCAATAAACTTGATTTTTAAGAATTTTAGTGGTTTTTTTCAAACTTTGAGACTAAAAGGAGCTTATTTTTTGCCTTTGAATCTTGAGAGAAATATGGCCAACCTTTGATAAAAACTTATTGAAAAGGCTTGAAGTGTGAATACACTAATAAAATTAGTGGTTATATGAAATGGGTATCTCAATCAAAGCTAACCTAGTTTATTAATTTTAAGGCTTCACTGGAGCAACTCCAATGTAAACATCATCGGAAACTATCTAAATTTAGTAAAAAAGAAGCATACTTTCTAATAGGATCCATTCTTACTTAATTCAGAGGTTTGTAGCTCCATATTCATTATTTAAAGGTGTTAATTCAATCAACTGAGAATCTAAAAATATAGTGGTTGTTGATCGGTGACAAAATGTTGCTAAGTTCGTTCAAGATAATGGGATGTAAGGGTTTAATAAGAGTAGTTGATTTTTGTAAAGGGGTTACTTCTCAGTTAAGTGATGGTCATTATAGGCTTAAAGGTGTTTGGAGAGCCACATTCATTCATCTGAAAATGCCTATTCAATTAGTCAAAACTATTAAAGAAGAAACTAAAAAGTGGCAAAATGACGAGCCATCTAGGTACCTAGAAATTATAGTTCTTCATTTGGGATTTAAAAATTCTCACTTTAGTCCATGTTTTTCTAATTACTTTTAAGTATACTCGTAATTTTCTTAAACTCTTAATTTCAAATGATTTCACCCTTGTCAAACTAAATTGCTAACCCTAAAATTAATTACTTGTTTCATTTTAGTCATTGACTATGAAATTATGTATTTTGACCCTCAATTAATCAATAAACTATCATTTTTTTAATTTGATTCTTGATTTGATCAATTTCAGCCCTTGCATTCATATGTCTTTTTCAGTTTGGTGTTTAGTTTTGGATTTCTTTAATCAAATCCCTAATTGCTTATCAAACCTTAATTTTTATCCAACTAAGCCGATATTTTTTTTTCCAAATTAACAATTTAAAATCACAATTCAACCCTCAAACTTTAATTTCTTCCAATTAAAGCCTATATTGATTTCAAAAATCAAATTTTCTTATAATTAAATCCTTAATAAAATTAATTAAGCTTTCTAAAATTCTTATTGAGTCCATACCTATCCAAATTTGTATTTGTTTACCTTAAATAAAAATATTTCCACCAATAGGCCCCTTTGTCAAATAAAATTAGGTTGTTAATTTTATCAATCTTATACATTTTAGTCCTCCAACCTTTCCATCCATCATTTTAATCCTTCATACCAACCTAGATAATTTTATAGCCTTTCTTCTTGTCTTGTATGTTGGATTTTATTATTTTTATTTTTTCTTGATTTTTTATGGGGTCAAAAGTGGGTAATAACAGTAGCAATCCATATTAACCTATTTGTATAGCTACAATAAAATGAATACGCCCTTTAGTGTTTTTTTTAATACATATATTAAAAGTGATTGATCATTTTGTTGAATGTATTTCAATGATAAATTCTTTTGCATTTGATTGCTATAAAACCTATAAGTAAGACCAGACAATTTCAAATCTAGCAACAAGTATAAGAGTCTTATTTTTAGCACTCAAATATATATTATGTTCAAATCATGATATTTTTTATTTGTTTTTTCACCTTGACATAAAAATATGAAGCTGTGTTCCTTTATAAATGTTGACAAGGAAAAACTGAAAAAGAAATTATTCATTTTAAATTCCTTTAGTGTTGGCTTTTTTGTTACTTTAAGTATAAAAGAAAGAAAGAAAAAGGCTTTTATAAATATTTTGAATTTAGTGTTCAAAGTCATAATGACTAGCTTGTTACGGTACATTTTAGGTGGGAATAAGGGATTTGACAAAGTGGTTTGGGATATTATGGAGCAATGACTAGCTTGTTACGGTACATTTTAGGTGGGAATAAGGGATTTGACAAAGTGGTTTGGGATATTATGGAGCGGAAAGATGGTGAAAAGCCATCAATTACCTTTAAGTATAAAAGTCACGATGGGTAGGAAGGTTAACTCTTTTGCTACTATAATGATTTTTCTTGCTTTTCGATCACGTGCAAATCAATATACCTATTTTTTCTGTCATCAGGATTAAAGATAGTAAAAGGATGTTATTATGATTGTTGTTTGCTTACTTCAAGTAAAACCATAAGGTTCAATATGAAAATTTTGCTCAAGAATTAGATCACGCCAATTAACCTAACACAACATTTGTTGTTTTATGATAGTAAAGAAACACCAAAAAATATACTAGAGCTAGCAATACAGAATAGTTATTAGTTATACTACAAGTTCGTTCTTTTTTTGTTTGAATAACCGTTTTATTCAAAAGATTTGATAACAAATTTTAGAAAAACAGCGATAAGATTCTAACAGAAAAGTAGTTGTTTTATAACAACTTTATTTACAATTAACTTCCTAACTTACTGGAGATAATTTTAGTTCAATCTTCTTAGCATCGAAGACTACTTTTTTAGCAACAAATGAGGCAACCATCAACATTTCTCCTTGTATCTTTTACTGCAAATGCCTATTTTATCCCTTAAAGTTTTAAACATTGTTTTAAATAAGGTCTTGGTTAACATATCAACAAGTTATCCTTTTTTCTTACAATAAATCAATTGTAATTCTTTATTTTTTTGAATTTTTTTAAATAGTACATGAGCTTGAAATGCTTCATTTTGCCATGGAAAATTGGATTGTTAGATATTGCAATTGTGACTTGATTATCAATATTAACCTTAATAGCTTTCCTTTACTCCATGTCTAAATCTGCTAAGATATTTTTAAGCCATAAGACTTGATTTACAGCTACTACTGTTGCTATAACATACTCCGCTTCTACAATATACTATGCAATAATTTCTTACTTTTTAGAACACTAGAAGAAAATTCATGATCCAACACTAAAGTAATATCCAAAAGTGCTCTTTATATCATCAAAACTGTTAGCCTAATCATTATTTGCATATCCTTGTAACTTAAAATTTTTAATATAACTCAAATGAATGCCATTACTTATTGTACCTTTGATATATCTCACTATTCTTTTTGCAACCTTGAAGTGAACTTCACATGCTCTATGCATGAATCTTGATAATAGGCTTACTGCATGCATGATATCAGGTCTTGTTATTGTAAGGTATATCAGACATCCAATCAAACTTATATAAACTACTTTATCTACTTTGTCAGCTCCATCTTCTTTACAAAACCTTTTCCTTTAAATTCATAGGCATATTCGTTGATTTGCATTCTTTCATTTTGAATTTCTTTATAATCTCTTTGGTGTATTTTTGTTGGCTAATAAAAATCCTACACTAATTTTGTTGCATTTTCATGCTAAGAAAATAAGACATTTCACTAAGGTTTGTTATTTCAAAGACCTTCATCATTTTTACTTTGAATGGATCTATCATTCTTGGATTTTTTTTTGTAACAAATATATCATCAACATAAAGTGAAACCATAATGTAATCAAAATTTAAATTTCTGATGTATAAGGTTGATTCACTCAAACTTTTCTTAAAGTCATGTTTGAGTAAATGCTTATCAATCTTGTTATACTAGGCTCTTGGAGCTTATTTTAATCCATATAAAGCTTTCTTTACTAAGCAAACCTTTTCTTCTTCACCTCTAACAACAAATCCTTTAGGTTGTTCCACAAAAATCTCCTTATATTAATAGCCATTTAAAGATGCAAGCTTCATATCATGTTGAAATATTTTCCAACCTTTTTGAGTTACAACTACTAGTAGTATTCTAATAGTGTATAGTCATGTCACTAGTGTAAAGTCCTCTGAAAAATATACACCAAAAATTTATACATAATCTTTAACTACCAATCTGGCTTTGTGCTTGTTAATAGTGTCATATGTATTTAGTTTTGTTATGTAAACCAATTGTACACCAACAATCTTTTTATGTTTTGACATGTCCACCAATTCATATGTTTGATTCTTTTAATCATCCTCGGCTCTTCTTTCATTGTATTAATCCATTTTGGATTTTTTTTGCCTCTTCAAATTCTATAGACTCCAACATAACTACATTGCAGCTTCGATAAATGTCATCAAACAATCTAGTTCCTTTGATTAGTGCTTCATCAATATGATCACTAAGATCTTGCATAATCTCCTTACTTTGACTTCTTTCTGTATTTTTAAAGTTCTATTTTTCAGTTTCAATAAACTTAATGTCTCTGCTAACTATCACATTTTTTGTTTGAGGTTGAAAAACTCTGTAACCTTTTTTAACATTGTTATCGTTAACAAAGATGCTAGTTTCATCCTTTCTATCAAGTTTATCTCTTTTTACTTGAGGAATATAAGTGAAACATAAACATTCAAAAATCTTTAAATTCTAAAGTGAGGGTTTATAACCATGTCAGGCTTCATATAGAGTTGTGTTTTGTAATGCTCTTATTAATAGCCTATTCAACAAGAAAACTACAGTGTTCCTAACCTCTACCTAAAACTTCTTTATTAAATCTTTAACAAACACCTTGCTATCTCCATGATTGTTTTATTTTTTCATTCGTTTACACAAGAAGTGTAAGGTGGGGTATATTGATGTTCATTCCCTACGTCAAGAATAAACTTAACAAATTTATTTGAGGTTTATTCGGTGCCATTATTAGATCTTATAACATGAATTTTGTGACTACTTTTATTTTTAATCTAGTTTTTAAACTTCAAAAAAAAATTTACTACCTCAATCTTAAACTTTAAAAAATAGATTTAGCACATTCTTATATAATTATCAATAAAAGCAATATAATACCTGCTTCCATTCAAAGATATTGTCTTCAAAAGTCCATCAACATTAGTATTGTAAATTTTAGGGGGGGAAAAGTTTGCTTAAATTACAAACTAACTACATGAGAAATAAAAGTGAAGAAAATCATGCATATGGTTAAATAAAAAGAGAAATTTAGAAATTTTTAAATATAATTTTTTAGGCAAAAAAATTCGAGACATTATAAATAAACCCGGTAATGTTGAGGGTTGATTTTAATTAAAGAGAAAAATACACTAAAAGAAAATGGAGCCTAAATATAAATAAGAGAAATTATAAAGTATAAATACTTTTCTCCTCACTAGAAATCTGCAGCAACTATAAGAAAAGAAAAGATGGAGTTTTATATCTATTCTTGTAAAATAAAAAGAGAAACACTAAAATTCTAAGAACCCATTCAAGATTAACGGTTTATAAATGGAAAAAGCACTTATAGGAAAGGGATTAATAAGAAAATTAAATAAGAAAAAAAAAGGTAGGCTATCATTAGAAAAGAAATAAGGGAGTTGAGAATCTTTAACTTCAAAATCTTAATTCATATTAGGTAAGGTGTTCTCAACATGATCTTAAAATTCATTTCAAATTCGATAATTAATTGATGTCTTGATATTGAATTATAGGTTAAGGTTCTTGGACATGAATTAAGAAAAAAATATTTGTTGTTAAAATTAAGTTAATTCATGTGTGGTATATAATGGGGGACAAGAAACCATAATAATTTAGCTAGAAAATATAGTTTGTGAAAGTATTATGTGAAGGAAAGGGGGTGACGAATCTAGACAGACTTATCTCCTAACTTTTGATGAGATTTTGGGTAGGAGGATGAAGGAATTATAATCGGGTTTCTTTACAAAAATTATAGTTTTGGATGTTATAACTAAGAAAACTAGTCTTATTTAATTTGGAGATATAAAATTCCAATTATGGGTCACCAATCGAGAATGAGTCATGATTAACTTTGTAGGACAGTAAGACTGATTAGTTGATAAGCAATTTTGATTATCTTAGAGGTAGAACTAGGTTCTCTTTCCTTCAGAGAACTTGTAGTCTCGTTTCTTAGCTTTCTAATAAGACCAATCTCGCTTGTATAGAGTTGCAATAATCTAGATATAATTAAAAATATAAGAAGAGTTCAGACAATAATAGTTTAATATCTACACAGTAACTTTTTAATACAATAACAGTTCAATATTTAGACAGTAATAGTTCAATGTCTAAATAGTAATGGTTTAAAATAATAATACTTCAATATTTAAAAAGTAACAGTTCATGATAGTAATGGTTCAATGTTTAAACAGTAACAATTGGATAGTAACAGTTTAATTTCTAAACAGTAACAGTTTGACAATAATAATTTAATAATTAGATAGAATAATTTAAGACAATAAAAATGTTGAGGTTCATGACAGTAAAAAACTGAGTCATGCAAACACTTGCACGTTGAGATACTAACTCTAAAAATATACATGATATATGTATATATGTTATAATGAGAAAATGAACATATATAGAAAGCAACATATGTATAATGAATGAATATGGGTTCTCTATAACATTCAACTTGAATGAATCATGACCTAAAACTTTCTTATGATTCAAGAGGAGCGACCAGGATTAGATCTTCTATTAGGAGAGGTCACGAGATAGGCGGAACAGGTGCGTGATTTTTCATCTTATTTGCACTTATACAATTTAAAGTTCTTCTGATGCGTATAATTACAATAAATATAGTGTTCATGTAAATAAAATCTAGCGTATTTATAAAATTAGCTTTGATTAATGACATCTGTGATAGGATTGCTGAGAGGTAAATTACACTTAGCTTTGGCTAATGACATTTATGATAGGATTGCTGGAAGATGAATTACAAGATTAATTATGTGGCATCCATGATAGAATTGCTAGGAAATGAATTATAAGAGTAACTTAGGCTAATAATATCCATATTGGGATGCCCAAGAATAATTGATAAGACTTAATTTGTAAAGGGTATCCATGTTTGAATGACTTGTGAAATTGATAAATATAATTGCCTAAAAATATTCAGGTTGGACTTCGCAAGGTCATCCGATTCATGTAAATAAGAGTATTCAAATTAAGGATATGCAAATGAGTATTAATTGGGTTTAAATGATTTATAGCCAAAATATAAGTTGATTGTTAGAATTCTTATGGATCTGATAGAAAATTTATATTTCATTTATATACATTACATGAGCATTTATATATTTCTTTTATCAATATAATGGTATATTTGTTTATGCAACAGGTCCATTAAGGTCCATTAATTATCTAGGAAGATCATTAGTTTAAGATTCTACTTTGTCAAGCTTATGTAAATATTTAACTTATGCATAATGGAATTAACGCGTTTATATAGTATGCTTTTGTGTAAACCTTGATGTATCTATAAAAGTCTAGCTTAACATATAGTAATTTAGTTATCTTGAATTAACCCTTTTAAAATATTTAAGAACACTTATTATACTGTAAATACTCTATTTGCATGTTAGTTTCCTTTTCTTTTAAATTTTATAACATAATATATGGGATATGTTCATATTGAACTTACTCATAAGATATATATATATATATATATATATATATATATATATTGTGTGAATTATATGAGGTGTTGAATATTGATTGTTGAAATAAGGTTCAAAATTATAGGACTTGTGATAATAGGTTGATTAAGTAAATTGATAGTAGTCGATAACTTGGGATGTTTTAAACACAAATAAAACTCTGTTGAATTTTTGGTTGATTTCTAAAAAAAAAATTATCCTCAAATTAAGAGCATATATTAGGATCTTTTAACATTGATCAAGTCATACAATTAGGTCTGTTACAAGTGTCGCACGTACTCCATGCGACATCAAAGGTGATTTTTGTTCTGTTTGTTCGTTTAAGGATTCGCCACCAATTATTTGATTTAAGGGTAATAGAAAACTCGGATTGACTAGTCTTTGTCAGAGATTCACAGTTAAAGGACTGTCTGTGATTAAGAAAAGTATCAACACCCCTAGCATACCTCACTTGAAGTAAGTTGCTTTATGATTTGATGTGATTTAAAAAATTAATATAGTAGTCAAATTCTTAAGGCTTTAATAAATCACTGATTAAATCCCACAATATATGCAAAAACATGTTATTGCATTTTCATGAGAAATACAACATGATTTTATTTATCCTTAAAATACTTGACCATATATAAACTAAAACATTAAATTCTTTTTTTTTCTTTTTGATTTTATAATTCAATAACATACATAAAATAAAAACAAACACGCATATTAGTTTTTATTATGTTTCTTTTTTCATACACCCACATTTACATGTTACAACTCGCCAAAATTAAAATAAAATAAAATAAAACAAATAATACATTAGACAAACCAAAACTTATAAAAAAATAGCCTCTAAAACAATCTGAAATTACAAGGAAGGTCTTTTGCACCATCGAAACAGTGGCAACACGATTTCTCCACGCACTACTGCCACTAGCAGTGCATCGCCACAAGAAAATCCAAGCAAGTAGGGGGGGTCTGTGACAACTTCCTCCCTTATTCCCTTCTTCATGGTGGTGAATTGCAAACATAAAAAAGCACAACAAACAATTGATTTTAGTTTTTCCTTTTTTAAAAAAAATTTGCTCTTTTCTATTTTCAGATCTACCGAATCTAGAGATGAGCTTTGTTGCACGCATCATCAACAGACTAGATGTGTGGATGGTTGGATTGACATCTTTCCTCCTACTTTATTTATATGATAGCGGTGTCAACCACCACTGAATCTCTATTTTCTGCTCTTTGGTCAGGAGATCGGTGTTCGAAACCTTTAGAGTCTCTATTTTATGCTCCTTCTTTATTGTCCTTTAACCTCCTTTGTGATTTCTCTATCTTCTCTGCAATAAGCTAATGTTAATAGTGGAGAGGAAAGGCGAATTGCAAGGATTCCTTGGTTCTGCATGGAAAATGGCAATATGAGTGGTTGTTGGGTCTATCTTGGCTGCAAGGGAGAGCAACAACTAGAAGAGAGGCATAACCAAAAGAGGGATGAGGGAGATCAGAGGCGACCATCTTAATCTAATGTTTTTTCAAAAGAAAGAGGGGAGATAGACAAATAAGAAGGGAGAGGCTCTGTGTTATTGAAGAAAGGAGATAGGGATCCTAAGGTTAGAGGGGGCGGCAGCTCTACTTGGTTTTTGTTTGTTGGTATGGAAAGGAAAATCATATTAGGTGAAGGGAAGAGATGCTCGGGCAAAGGAAAAAGGAAATGACATTGAGGGGAAATGGTGATGGAGGAAGGGTGGTTGCTTCTTCCAAAATACATTCAAGTTTAAGGTTTTTTTTTTTGTTTAGGATTTCTCTTTTTTTTTCAAAATTATCCCCTTGTAAATGTTCCACCCCTTAAGTAAATTTTTCTCCCCCTTCTTTTATGCGTGTTGTGACCTTATTTATAAGCAAAATGGCTTGGTTTCTAAAACATATTAGTCCTTCAACTTCTTTATTATTATTATTATTATTATTATTATTATAAATTTTAGGGTTTTCATTGTGTTTTTTATTTTTTTGGTTTTTTCTAAAAATTTATCAAAAACATGGGTCAAAAATTGGATAACAACAACAAGTATGAATAAGCTAAAGCTTTTTTATTGCTCTTCAAACCTTATTTAGAGAAAATGAAAGTCTATTATGCTTGCTATATTAACAAGAGGTACAAACTAATATTTCTTCTTCTAGGTTTGGCATTCCTTGCACCATCCTTTTTTTATACATATGCACTAACGTTGCTTGATTGAAATGCCCCAACCTCTTGTGCCACAATTCTGTATGATTTTCTATGCTTGAAAAAGTAATTGTCTCCTCTTCCATCTAGTCTAGTGAAAAGCTTTATCCTTTCATCTTTATAGTGAATATTTCTAATCTAGCAAGATAAAAAATTAAGCAATGTTTATTTTTGAACATAACTAAGTATCCTTTTTTAAGAAGCTAATCAACATTCAACAGATTCTGATCATTTGCAAGTAAAAAATAAAAACATCTAAAATGAGTTTTATATCTGGATTTCCTTCAATAACAATTACTCATTTCCTTTTAATAAGAATATATTCAGCATTGCCAATTCTTACTTTAGAGACACTTGATTTGTCAAGTTGCTTGAATAGATTTTTATCATTCATCATATAAATTGTGCAATTACTATTTATAAGCCAACAAGAACTTGCATGTTTAGTAGCAAAGCTAGTCATAAATAGTTACTCCTTTTATTGTTGATCAACAATTTCAGCTTCACCTTTATACTGATCAGTTCTAGTTTTGCAAAACTTTTTCATATGTCTCAATTAATTACATTTTTTGCATCTAACATCAAGTCTCCTCCAGCAATATTTTTATGAGTGATTTGTTTTCTTATAGTTTTCAATTCTTTTATTGTTGTTAACAGCTCCTTTATAATTTTTGTTCTTCTTTTTGTCTTTATCTCATTCCTGGGCTTGCATTTTAGCTTGAAAAGCTCCTTCTTGGACTTGCATTTTAGCTTAAAAAGATCCTTCCATGGACTCCTCTTGCCTTATTGTTCTTTTTTATTTTTGTGTCTATAAAGCATTGAGCAATTTTCTCAACCTTTCAGCTAAAGTTATAAGAATTTTTTCAACAACTCTTTTATCAGGAAGGTCTTCCTCTAATAGTATTACTTTGTTGACTATGGAAAGTAATTTTTCATAGAATTCTTTGATTGTTTCTGATTCCTTTCAAATTTAAGACTTACTTCTAAAGTATTCTTTTATTTTCATGGAATTCTTCTTTAAGATAATTCCATATTTGTTTGGCCATATTAAGTGCAATGATTATTGAAAATATTGCTTCAGAAATAACAGAGCAAAGTTATGTTTTAGCTTTGAACTTTTTGGCTCTTTCCTCACGATAATTTCTATTTTGAGCTCCGGTAGGATCTGTAGGAAGTAGTTGTGAATTATGATTTTGTTCTACAGCATTCCAAAAATTACAGGCTTGTAAGTATGTTTTTATTCTTATAGCCCACATCTAATAGTTTTTACCAATAAAAACTAATGGTGATGTAAAAGAATAAATGTTTCATGTCATTGAAAAATGATAGAAGGTTTAAATATTTTTATTTTTGGTGGAAAAATATTCCTCACATGTTATTTTCTTCACTCAAACTGTTTCTTTAAAATCAATAGAACTTTAATACTAATTTGTTGTTTTATGACAATATAGAGATACCAAGGAATATAGTAAACCAGCAATATAGAATATTTATTATTTAAACAACAAGTTTATTTTTTTTTATTGATTGAATCACTCTTTTATACAAGAGTTCTATAACAAATTTTAGAAAAATAATGACAGGATTCTAATAGGAAAAAAACTATTTTATAGTAGCTTTATTTGCATCTATCTTTCTAATTTATTGGAGATAATCTTGAGGCAATCTTTTAAGCATCAAAGACCACTTTTTCAGCACCAAATGAGGCAACCATCAACAATATTCCTACTGGAATTTAGCAGGTCACAACTCTCGGAAGTGCTTGAGCATTTGGCTGAGATAGCAGGATCTCAAGTCACCCCTGTGGACGAGAACTCAATCCCAACAGGAGAGCTCTTGCCCTTTAAAGACACTGCTTTTGAGTACTTCACTTCAGAGGAGAAAGTTCGATGCTTGATTAAGGAAGTCCCTGGCCTAGGGTATGACCATAACTATGTCCTTTACTCTAGGGAAAGAAGGAAGGATTGAAACCTGTAGCCAAAGTGAAGGACCCTTCAAGCTCTAGGGAATCGGGCTATTGGATTTTGAAGTTTAAGATTTCATTGAAGCAGGATGATGTTATAGAATTCTTAATGAAATGTCTTCTATTTATAGAATTTGATTACTGTTTTTAGATAGAAAAGACGGAAAGAACATAGATATTAGATATTGGGACATAACAAATTTATTTTACAATTGTTTTTCCGACCAAACTTGTTTATTTTCCTATATATCTATCGAAATGTAACCAGTGCTGTTATATTTATTTATTGTCTCCCTTCCTAAAACACAGTCGCTCCCCAAATTGTTTGTCGAACTGGTTTAATGCTTGGGATTTAGTGGTTGTGAAAGCCTGGAAAATCCTAAGGCTTAGGATTACTAGATCGAGTACAGCTAAACATATTGCATGGCAAATAGATTTGCCAGCTTTATGAACATTCTATCTGGAATTGTGTTCATCAGTTTTCAGGCTTTCTTCCACATTTATCAGGTTCAATCAATACCATTCAATGCTCTCTTGCTTTTAACCTTTTTTATACAAGATCTTATTTAGTTTAGTATAATTAGATTCTCTTGTGTCTTACCTTTTTCTGTGCATCTATGGAAAATATTGTGAACGAAGTCCGTTCTTCGATAATCTTTCTTATGCCAAGGTTGTCTGCTGATTGGATCGCGTCACCTCACTAGGACACTGCCTGCCTTCAAATGGAATGTGATCCATATATCACAAACACTATACTTGGAAGAACTGAAGACTGAGCTGAGATCATTCAGTTTGATTGGAAACTAATATGCCTGAGAGAATAGATTCCACTGAGGATGAGTTTTTTTGCAAATCTTGCCATACATGAATTACCATCTAAAAACATCTTAGTTTTTTTCTAAATTCAGGGCTGATTCTTCTTCACACAGGGTGTGGAAATTCAATTGTTTTACATGTAATACATTGAAGATACAGAAAGATCTATTAATGAAATAAACAAAATATGGTTGCAATTTCTGCTTTTAGTCTGGAAATGTGTCAAAATCTCAATATTGTCATGAAAGGGAAGAATAAAAGAACAAAAAGCATTAATGGCAACCACCACTCACAATTCTTGACACGGTATTTCAACCCATGACATAACCAATGCAAAAACCTGGAAGGAAGGCTTAATCCTCCTTCACATCCCTTTCAACCCTTCCTGTCTGAAACAAAAGAATATGATCTGAACATGGTAGATATAAACCTTACTCTGCTAGTAACCTAACCTATGCAATCAAACCAGTTATGCTTGTGCAATCCTTCTGGCCCTTCTCCTTTGCCTGGGAAAAGGCTGCTAGGAGGAGATACTGCAAAATTTTGGGCTTATAACTTTTCAGTAGAGCCCAAAAGAGACCATTTAGAAGTTGGTGGCAGACTTTCAGTTTTTGTTGTATGTGAATATCATTCACTGACCGAAACAAACTAAAGACCAGGAACCCTCTGTTCCATCAGGAGATGTCCTGGCATTCTGCAGAAAACATTAAGTTCCTCGAACTCTTGGGCCTGCGCTTGTTGTGAAGTTCCCCTTCTCATCCATGAGAAAGGGACTTGGATTGTCAAACAAATATACTGTGTTGATATTTGAAGTCCTGCTGTATTGTTAAACTTTGTTAGATGAGATTTTAAATTAGCTTGGAGCTAGGAATGACTAGCAAGAACAGAGATATAACTTACCTCGTCTCCTGTTTCATGGTTGCTAGGAGGAACTTTACTTCAGAGGATCCTCACTAAAGCTCCTCACCCGGAGTTCCACTGTCCTAAGATCACGCAGATGCTGCAAGATCTCTTGGAGAAGCTCCATCCCCTTGTCTCCCTTCTGTATTGAACTCAGACAATGCTTTAAGAACTCCCTGTCTGCCTCAAGAGCCTGTAGCCTCTCATAAACATGATCTACCTCCTCTTCAATGGCTAGTTTTTTGCCGTCTAGATCAAATTCGGGAAGCAAAGAGTTTTCCATTTCAACAAACTCAGATTCAACATTTTCATCGAATATAAACCCTTCTTCAGTCTCATTATCAGCAGCATCATCCAGAAGAGGAAGGAGGTTCTTTGCCATGGAATTCATTGTTTTCCTCTCTGGATAACGTCCATCCTTTGACGTATCAATTGAAATCCCATTTTCGTCTGGAGTGCTCATTTCATAGCTTTCACCGAATCCTTTAACGCTATAATTTGAGGACTGCTCTCCCGAATGCACATCCTCAATATCGTCATTGTCATCCAAATGGAGTAGCTTCTCTTCTAAAACCTTGAGCTGATCTAAAATTGACAGCCTCTCTTCCTCAAATTCAACCAGGGAATCATCTAGAGCGGTCATCTGCTTCACACAATCCAGTGCTATTTCCTGCAAATTTACAACATCATCCCCTGAAGTATTATTGTTACCACTTTCTTGGTTTCCAAAGCTGCTGACTCCATCTTCATCCCTTGCTTCACGATTAAGATCAATAGATAGCTCATCAAGATTTTCTGTGTTGCTGCATGTAACAGAAGAAGTTCTACTTCTTATACTTCCATCCTTGATTCTTCTAATCTTTCTCAGTTTTTCTTTAGCCTCATAGTCCAAAACCTTCTTGCGCTGCACTTCCAACTCTTTCTCAAGCTCTTGCTTCTCCTTTTCTCTCTTGATCATGAGCTCGTTTAGAAGTTGCAAGGCTTCCTGGTCATATTCAGACTGTTCTTCCATCATCCTCTGGTATTGCAATGCTTCCATCTGCATTGCTGCCTTCTCTTCTTGAAGCCTGTTTATCATAGCCATAGTCTGGTTTGCAGCTATTGCAGAGGCACTCCTCTCTTCCTCTAGTTCTGTATATAATGCTCCGAAAGCTTTTCTTTCAGCTTTGAGAGCTGTTTTCAGCCTTTCAACAGTAAGAACTGAATCTCCAAAATCCATCTCACTTACCACACTTCCGTCTAAGGATTCCTCGGTCCCTGACTCTCGCTTCTCGAATAGCATAAGCTTCTTATGCAAGTAGTGAGCACTGTCAACAGAAGTAGGTGTCTCGGGAAACCTCTCCTCCTCAGCTTCATTAGACTCCAAATGTGAAGATAATATACCCACTTGGTTATCATCAGCTGACAACATTTTTTCTCCTTCGGTAGTTATTTCTGTGTCGTTTGGACCTAGTATAGCAAAATCGCATTAGATTTACTTCTTGTTTTGCAGATCGTTGTAATTAAATTGAGCAAGCATTATTGGAGAAGGTAAGATATGGAATTCTGCTTAGCAAGTTCATTACTTTCAAGGGTATCTGGGATCTCAGCTTCATTGTCGGTTTCAGAAGATTGATCTTCTCGCAGGCATGGCAATCTCGTTGATTCTTGAGCTTGATTGGTTCCCAAATCAGAAAGCTCTATGAAGTCCTTGGATTCGGTAAACAAGTTGAAGCCATTAATTTCTTCCTCATAAGCTGCTTTTGATTAGATAATTGCACAATGTTGGTTAATCTATTAATGTTCATGAAAAAAATATAGATTGGACAAGCAAATGAACCGTTATTCTATACCTGGAAGCTCATCTGGTTCCACTGTTTCTTCCCTGCCGACACTGTTTCCACCAAGCGATAATGTGAGAGCTTCTTCTGGAGCAGTAACTTTTTCGTATTCCTTGCCGTCCAAACCTTTTTTCATCTCTGTGAAATTTGAAACTGAAGATTTCTCACAGCAATCCACTGCTATTCCCATGCTTTCAACTTCTGCATAACTTGTCATTTCTTTTTTATTCATTTCATTGTGTAATGCAGAATCAGAAGTTCCATTTCGATGAATTTCCTCTGCAGGATCTTCCTTTAAGTTATATGGTTCTTGATTTGCAGTGGTTGATGAATCAATCAAATCAACTGGGAATAAGCGACTGAAGTCACAGCCAAGATTTCTCTCCAAATGCAGATTGATGATTTCAAGAGAATTATCTTTATCAAAACAATATTCAATCATATTGTCATCAAATCCTTGATGAATAGATTCCATACCATACGAGTCCTGCTCCACAATGTGAGCTTCCTTTTCATCATAATGCAAGTTTGATTCAGACCTTGAACAGTCTTCCTCCACTGCATCTTTGAGGCAAAAACTTCCGAGTTCAGATAGCATTTGATGTTCATATGCGGCCTCTTCATCTTCCTGTTTTCCTTCTCTATCATCTCTTTTAATCTCATTTCTGTCTTCATGGTCAGTATAATGTGTCAAGCTATCAGGTTTGCTTATTTCCTTGCAGTAAATTCCATCCTTTTCATCATCCATCTCTTCTACGATCAGATTTCCTTTCTTGCCATACTTCAAAGCATCCCAGGAAGGCTTGAATAGCAGATAAGGAGGGTAGACATTGCTGTTCAAACTCTCATTGCAGCAAGAACACCTGACAATATTTTCACCATTTGCAATATCATTCTTGCTAACCCAAGAAAAGAGAGCAATTCTCCTAGTCATCCCACCAGACTGATCGCTGTGATTTGGCCGAGAAGCCAAGCAGTCCATGCACATATTCTGTGCTTCGGCGAGTTTTTGATGATTTGAGCAATAACTCAGTTTGGAAATCTCAGTTGCATGACTCTCGCACACAAGATCTCTACAAGAGTTGGTGTTTTTTCCGGGCTCCAACATATGATCAATCCTGGAACACCAAGGGCAAGGCTTTTGAAGGCCGAAGTATTTGGCAAATTTGGTTATCAGATATGCGAACAAAGAGTTGAGGAGTAGAAGAATGATCAAGACCCATTCAAGAACTGCATACACTAGAATTACAGTGAGTTTGTGTGTGTTTCTTTGCAGCATGGTTGCAAACTTGTTGCCTGCCATGGTTTCCTACTCTTGACTTTTGTTCTTCACAGTGACCAGAGAGAGAGAGGGAGAGGTTAGAGTGGAAGGGAATGAAGAATGTTTCTGCTGTTTTGACAAGGCAACAAAGGCTGAGTTGTTGCAGAGAAGAGAAGCAGTGATGCTTTTTCAGAATGTATTAATTTTGCTTATAGTAACAGTAAATTAATTAAGTAGATTTTATAATATGATGAGCTGTAAAATTAATAATAGCATATGCCACATTTATGACATTAACAATATATATATATATATATATTGTATTTCCATTTACAAGTATATCATCGATTAAATTACATAAATAATAATATGAGATATCGATATAATTTAAAGACTCATCTGATGATTATAAATATATTAATCATATCTAGTTTTTACACTATTTTTTTACCTTTAAATTGATATAAAATATATTAATACATTGATATAAAAAAAATTAATCCGTGAAATAGTATTATTCTCATAATTACTGAATTTAACCCTAATATATATACAAACCATCGATTTACCATGTAGAAATAAAATTTTAATTTCTTGCATGACAGCCGAAAAAATCTATCAGAAATTTAAAATTAGATTGTTACTGTAGCCAGGAAAAATAAGCCATGGTGGGTCCACATGAATTGATTGGGTCAGACCACGCGGATGGTACGGCCCACTTTTTTCCACATGAATTGGGTTGGTGGGCCATGCATTTTATAAATAGGTTGGCCCACCTGCAGTCAGACGCTCCCTTTAGCATTTTATATTATTTTTATTATTTTCTTAATTGAATAATTTAAAAAAAAAAGTGAAGGGAAAATTACTTCACAAATAAATTATAAACAAGACTGAATAATTTGACCCGCATAGCTGTTTTTCCTTGTCTCTTTAATAAATTATTTTTCTTCTACTATTTATAGTTAATTAATAGAAAAAGGATAGTTAATTAATAAAAAAAAATCACAAACTATATTGTTAAAAATAATATTTATGATGGCTCCTAAAGAGAGATGATTTACAGCAAGTTTAATTGATAAAAATCGTGTGCAAATTTATTATAAATCTCACTATTATAAAGTACTTTGTTTAATTTTTCATTTTAAATTTAGGAAGCATTATCCTTAAAATATTATTCTAATTTTTCTTAAATACATCAAGTTAATGTGTGGACTGTAACTTTAATTAAATCCAAAGTCCATTGATACACAAGCTACTTCAAGAATATCTTTATGGTCGTATATAAACACACAAATAAATTTATTTTTTAAATAAAAATAAATTTTAAAAAATATAAAAATCTGTTAAATAACAAAACTCATAAATATTCAATCCAATAATCCATGATATCCGCCAAACTTGGGATTCTTTTTAAAAATAAAATAAAAAAGTGAAAGGAGGAAGGAATGATGGAGCAGAGGTGTGAAACAGTGGCAGACATTATGGAAAGAGGACACAAGGAGAGAGAAAGGGGGAGAGGGAGGGCATCAAATTAGGGGACTGTGATGGTGACCAAGGAGCCTTTCTGTAAATAAAGCCGTAATTAACATGGAATTGGTGGGGTCTTGGGTCCCTCTCTTCCCTTGCTTTTGCTCCTTGGCGCCTTATTTTTCTTTTACTTTTCTAAAGTTAATTCCCCGAATTAAGTAGCATAATCACTTTTAATCAAGCAATCAACCTTAAAGCTAATCACACTTGAGGCTTAATCTATTAAATTCAAGGATTTTTTTTCAAAAGCTTATTTCACCAGTCTAAAAGTGGATGAGTATAGAGAAATTAATTCTCTTTGCTGTTAGACTCCGTTTCGAATCTAACCTCATTTAGGGTTTAGATGGTTAGGCTATTGAATTAATTTTTATAAATCCATTTAAATTAATTATTTTATTTTTTATAAAATTATTTTAGGATTTACTCAATTAGATATCACGTGAATTTAGCTATACCAATTAAATTGTTAATTAATATATTAGATCATTTAAATTTAATCAAGTTAACGTCTAAAAATAATTTAAAATAAAGTTTAATACAGATTTCAACCCCATTTTCAAATAAGATTTTATAAACGTAGTGAATTGTTTTTGTTAAAACTATTATTTAGATAACACAAACATGTTTTTTTATTATTAAATGTAACTTGAATCATAAAATTTACTTAATCAAATAAGTTAGATTTATTTCAATCAAATGATAAAAAATTAGTGAAATTTAAAATAATAATAATAATAATAACATGAAAAAAACATTAAAAAAAATATAACTTCATTCTCAATTCATTAAATACAAATGATAAAATTAGATAATAAAAAGAAAACAAATTGGCTATAGTCATTTGAAGTTAGCAAGATCAATTTATAATCCAGGAAATAAAAAATGAGTCAATTTAAGTTAATTTATCAAAGTTAAAACCTTAATTTTAAGATTAGGATAGCTTGGTAAAAAATAAAGTATAGAAAAAATCAAAAAGCTTAAAAGAAAATAAACTAAAAAAACATTGTTAATCCTTATTAACTTTTAAAATTTGTGATCCGAAGCATTAGGTTAGAAGTACTTTATCGGAAAAAATAATAAACTCAATTCTTAACTAATTAAATGTTGAAGGATGGACTTAGAAAATGAATATTAATTACATAAAAAAATACAATACAAAAATTAACAATTAAAAAAATTAAAATTAAAATTGAAATACAAAATAAATTTTATTTTTGATTAAATAGTGAAATTGAAAAGAAAAATTAATAAAACAAAAAAATAATGATTAAAATTAAAAAAATAAAACATTTTTTTTATTGAAGGGTGAAAAAAACCAATCTAACAAAAGATTTAAAAAATAAAAATAAAATAACATATCACAAATCGAGATTGAATGATATAATTAAAAACTTTTTACAACAAAGTGAAGAATAAAAAAATTAAAATAATAAGAACCGTAGTTGATATCTTTATAAATCATAGGATAATTTTAAAATTTTTCACGAGCATCATGCTTTGCAAGATGAAGAAAAAGAAAAGTAGGAGGAGAAAAAAGATTATTGGTGTTGCATTGCTTAAAAATATGAACACTTTCTACTTGTTAACACATGCATGTATAAAATAACTTTTTTTTTAATATATTTTATATTTATTAAAGATCAAATTATCCTTATCTAACCTTATTATTGTTAAAGAAAACCATGAAGAAAAAGACTAAAGTGCTAATAGCCTCTATTTTAAAAAAGATTGCACTTAGGGAATGACCAGCTTACCCAAACAAATTAATAATAACTAAATGAGCCTTTTACAACGACCATCACTTCTCCAATAGCCTATTCAAGTTTCTTTTTTTTTTTTTCTTTTTTGAAATGGAAAATTCATCATTATTAGTTTTGCATGTTTATATGCTTGTGGTGAAAAGAGTGGTGTGACACAACCAGCAATTGAGATAAAACGAGGACCTCTCCGATACCTAGACATTTCTTCTTTTATTATTGCAAGGGAGAGGCCCTAAAACCAAGATCTCTTGGTGATGGGGATAGAGGTGCCTTTTAGCCGCTGGGCTCTCTGTCTTTGATGCTAGACATGCAAATTCATGTCATGAGAAATCTCTGTGATGGCATTTAGCTACTGTTTCAAGAAAAAGAAAAAAGAAGCAAAAACATGTTTATCCATGTTTCCTGTTTTAAAAGGAAAGAAAGCTAGTTCAAAATAGAAAAAAAATATATTTTATGCCGATATCCTCATACCTATAATTGAACACTTTTTATATTTTTTTTATGTATTTGTCTAAAACTTTTGAAACCTTGGGGCACCCCGACATGACTTCGGAAAGGAAAAGATAAAAAAAAGGATTGATGATTTCTAGCATAATAACATTGAGTAAGATTCAATGTATTCTGAATCTGATTGTAGTCTTAAATCTCTCAAAAACATTAGTTTTCCTCCCCTCAAAATTTTCAACTGCTTTCAGGTTTCCTTCCTGGAGAGAAGGAACACCTAATAGAAGTGAAGCTTGCAATCTAATATAGTGTTTTGTTATTAGAAGTGAGTATTTTTAGTTAGGTTTGGTTTTTACTTGAAAAAACCACTCAAATTGAATATTGGTTTTTTGTCTTAGGTTTTTTTTTATCAGTTTATTTGATTTTATTTTTTAACTCAATTTTTTCAGTTAATTTGTTTTAGTTTTTTTTATTTAATTGATTTATTTAATTTTTTTTTTCTAAGCAAGGCTTGTGCCCACTAGAATGCATTGTTAAATTAAATATCTAGACCTATCCCTTTTTAGTTTGTAAGAATGTATAGAAATCATATATGGATTTATATTCTAAATTTCTCCATCCATCTAGTTATAAATTATCGTTATTTTAAAATATATAAATAAATTATCGTTATTTTAAAATTTATATATTGTTATTTATAATTTAAGTCATAATATTATATTACTTAATTTTATTGTATAAAATCAAGTTAATAACTTGAATATTAATTTTTTTTCTTTAAAATTATTAAAATATAATGTATATCACCAATCTAGTAAAAGAATATTTGATCCGCGGTCAAACTAGAATCTTAAAATGAATATATTTTTTAAAATTAATAATTTTTTTATATTTTTAGATTCTTTAATATGTTAATATTAAAAATAAATTTTTAAAAATAAAAAAATTATTATTTTAATATATTTTTAAATAAAAAATTATTTTAACAACACACCCCTATACTCTTAAAAGTTAAGCTATAACCCATAGCGGAATAAAAAAAACAAAGGCTGTGCAGAAGAGAGAGTATGGGGTTTAAAACATAAATCTGATGGACAGAAGGCTTTATCATCCATTCATTTTAATACAAAGATTATTTTTTCTTCTTCCTTTTCGCTATTTCTAAAAGAAAAAACACAATATCCAATCTTCACATTTACAATATATAAATCACATAATTTAAATTGACCAAAACCAAGAACAAAATAATGGGAAGCCCAAACCATAAGCAAAATTATTATGGGCATTTTAATCACATTTCCAACCTTCACCATAAGCAAAGATTTTACTGCCTCGGATGGAATAACTTACGCACCAAAACCACATGCGCTCGCTTCTTCGCTCTGAAGACATTTGATAAATAAATCACATATCCGTTGCATAAATTATCCCATTTTTGGGTTGTTTTTCAGCTTTATATTCAACTAGTGGGTGGCGAATGTCATGCTGGCTTTGGATCAATCTGATCTCCAAACTGCTTGGCTGGGGATCATATCCAGCTGTTCTATAATCATCCATCGTTCTATGCTGAGGTGCCTACAGATTTTGGAAAAGTTGAGGATTTATACAACCATAATTCACTCATAATCTCGGAAGTGTTTCATGTGGCCACCGCAGCTGAGAAGAACTGCTTGGCACACCATCTTCATATGTTCTGGGAAAACAGTGTAAAAGGCTCTAGTGTCATTTCAGATTTATGCGAGAACACACATTATGAAAGCTATAAACCTGGCAAGCTCTAAAGCATGTGATTAAATGCAATAATCAATGGAAGAACCATGATTGGTCTAGAATCATGAGCAACACAAACGCAGATAGATGTTTATGCATATATAACAAGAAAATTTACCCGTATCATATGCAGGGCTTAATGAAGTCTCATAATTGAGTTCCCTGGACCAGAAGTATTTCCCATAAACCATAGTGCAGATTCATTTGGTGAATCATTCATATCTCCCATTCTTGTTATTTCAAGGGCCACCCTTGCACAATCTTGTTATTTGCAGGGAAAGAGAAGAAACAAAGCCAATTAAGAAAGTATGTAATGGTTTCATCGAAAGTGAGAATAAGGTGAACAAAATTACCATGGAATTGACATCACTTGTCAAAATAAAGGCCAATCATTCATATCTCCCATCAATTCAAGTACTAGATTCCTTGATTCCAATTTCAAGGGTGTTTGAGATAAAAGTAAAAATTGCTTTTTAAAATATTTTTTGTTAGAAAATATATTAAAAAAATATTTTTTTTAAAAAATTATTTTTAATATCAATAATCAAAACAATCCAAAAAAATAAAAACAAATTAATTTGAAGCAATTTTTTTTCTTCAAAAAATAACGAAACAGTGATTCAACCGCCGCACCAAACTATACCTTCAATGTAGGCAATGTGGGCAATCTCATACCAGTCCTCCCCTCCCCTCTCTCTTACACCTATATTCCCTGGATTGGATAGATACCAATTTTCAACACTTTGAACATATTGAGTCTTTGTATCCCATCCAGCAAGGACATTAAATTAGGGCAATTCCAAATATAAGCTTGAAAGATATGATGCGAGGTATCCAATCTGATCTAGAAGAGAATATGATCCCAGGCAATAGTAAATTCCCAGAGATCAAGAGAGGTGAGATAATGGATATGAATAGTAATCAATTCAAGGACTGGATTGCTTATAGTTGATTTGAATGTAAGGGATGCATGTAAGAATATCAAAAGAAGAAGGCATGCAGGGAAGCAAATTACTGTGGAATTGACATCTCTCTATCACAATCCCAAAAGGCTCAATCATTCTAATCTTCATAAACCCTACAAATAAAGGATCCTTGGATCATATTACCTTTGATAAAAATGTTAGAGATACGAGCTATCGTGGGCCAGTCCTCTCCTCTCTCTTTCTCACACCTCCTCTCCAGATCTGGACAATTACTGGTAATTAATCGATAAGCCATAAAGAGACCTGAGATATCCAATCTGATCTGACAGACAAAACAATCCCATGCAGCCACGAATCGTCAAAAATTGGAGAGAAGTGAGATATTGGATACTCTTTGGCAAGCTCTGGACAATTAACTAAGTCAGATGCCTCCAGCTTAGTCAGATATTGCACTCCATCGGATAGAGATGCAAACTTCATACAATCTTCAATATGTAAGTGACGAAAGGAAGACAAGCCATCCAATCCATTCATTGGCAGAGGACTTAATCGATGACAACCCAGTATAGACAAGTTCTCCAAAGAATTGAGGTTCCGGAGACCACCTTCAGGCAAGCTTTCAAGTTCACTACAATGCTGAATTCTTAAGGATTTTAGAGCAGGAGGTTTATCTAATATTGGATTTGACAAGGACTGAAGGTCTCTAAGATTTTTAATTTCTAAGTGCTCAAGGAGCGTATGGTTTTTCAAAAATCCATCAAGAAGAAGCATCAGGTTGGGAATCAATTCAATACGAACAAATTCCTAACTGACCTCACTAATGTAGCATTGCATGCTCTGATTTTTAATGTTTTCACTGAAGGTATAATTGGTATTTCGATCAACATGGGGCAATCATACACACTAAATGTTGAAGGCAAGGTAGACTCCAACATTTACCGACTGTTGCCCATTGCTCCAACTTCTCCATGTCCAAAAGATACAGTCTCCAATGAAGGGAATGGATTTTCCCCATCTCCATACAAATTACTGTCAATACTCTTCGCACCATCCATTCCACATAATCAAAGATACTTAAGGAACTGCAGTTTCCCTAATGGTGGAAGTTGTGCACAATTGCCACCCCATTCAAGTGAGACACTAACAAGATTGGGTAGCTCCAAGTTCATCATCCAACTTGAGAATCTTGAACCTTCATATCCAATTATCTTCAATTGCTTCAGGTTTGAATGGGGTTGAAGCTCATCAAGGATCTTCTCTGTATTTTCACGGATAACACTGTTTTTAGATACTTCTGCTCATGTTAATAGGATCCCGGAAAGGTAATCTCCATTCCCATGCCAAGATAAAGTCAATGATTGGAGAATTGTCTTTCTCATCAAATCAGCACTCTTGGCATCTCTTAAATCTTTAACATTACCATGATCCGAGATGATCAAACCACCACCAGGATAATTCAGCCTTTCCAGCTCAGCTATCTGATGACCCTCATTCTTGCCTACAATAAAGAGATCAAGCCTTCGTAGGTAAGTCAGTTGTCTCATTCCAGCAGGCATAGAAGGAAGTGAAATACAACCTTCGTTGCGAAGATACACGAGACTTTTCACACACTTCATATATTTTGGTAAAATACGAAGCTGCTTGCAGTAACACAAGTTCATAGTTTGCAACTTTGGAAGAGAGGTGATTGATTCAGGTAGCCTTTTGATGGAGGACCTGGAGAAATCAAGATATCTTAGATGCCTTGACCTCACAAGAATTATTCACTGCTAAGATTGTTATATGATTTTGTCTGGTAAACAACAAATGCAGTGTTTTTCTCCAACCCATTCCGTGGGCATCAGGATAGACACAGAATAAATGAGCGCAATGCTTGGGCACTGAGATGCTAATGAGCAGGAGCACCACCTTTCTTCAAAAAAGCCACATAACGGACCATTCTAGAAATCTCCAGCATCCTATCCCTGTCAACCACACAACATTCAAGAAGGCTTCTTCAAGAGCATTTTTCTTTTTCTTCAAGCGCATAAGGCTTCCAATTGACTTTATAGTTAAAGGAACCCTGCCACAATTGTCAACTATTGCTCTTCCAGTGGCCTCCAAGTTAGCATATTCTTCTCTGTTTCTCATCCCAAATGCAAAGCGCTCGAACAAAAGCCAAGAATCAGCATCTGATAGATAAAATTGGTTCCATTTTGAGAGCAACCATCTCAATAAAGGTAATTGCTAGAACAGCACTACCGTTTGATCAAGAGAGAAGAAGCGTTTTAAAGGGTTTGTCCAACCTCTTGGCTGCTTATGCCTTCGAACTTCTATAGCAAACTCGTCAACCACATCCTCTGCATCGTAAGCTGCAGCCTTGAGCTTTGTCAGCCAATTCCTCACAGCCTCACTCTTCAATTGCTTCTTCTCTGCATCATGGAGAACAGCCTGAAGTACTCAGTGTGCTTTCAAGATCAGTTTTCTAGCCCTGAGCAAGTTCAGCCTCTTTGAGCAGCACCGAAGACAAGTTCTCCAACATGGAACCCACAAGAACAGAAGCAAGCACAACATCCATAGCTTGTTGTCTTAGAAAAAGAAATTTGATGTCGGTGACAAGAACTGGAGAACAAGCAGGTAGAGAAGGCAATGGTAGTGCAAAAACAGAGCTGTAATGGAGATGAGAGAAGAGCCTTATCTTTTCAGCTAACGGGTCTTGCAAGGAAAAGGAATATAATTAAAAGCCTAAATGGCTCCACGGTGTAGACTTTAATTTTCCAAACCTACCACCCCAAATTTGCAAGGGGATTGTCAAGCATAATGGATGATTCCAAGAATTTGTATCTAGCAATTGCAAGCTCAAAGTGATAACATGTACATGATTTTTATTCAACCTATGGATTGTTTTTATTTTTTTTGTCTCTCATCAGTTCATGAAAAGTTTTACGAAGTTTAAATTCTTTCTAAAGTTGATAGATAGAGAGCTTAAGAGGGTGAGAATATTAGATTTAAATAACATAAATTCCTGCAAAACAAATCTAATATTGGATTTAGATAGCACCAAAATAAATAAATAAATAAATATATATATATATATATATATATATTGAGATTCAAGATAATACTCTAATGGTTAAGCTATAGCTGACAGTGGAGAAATAAAGCATTAAAAGGCTGCACAAAAGAGAGTTTGGGGCTTAAGCATTCAATGTGTAGCAGATGGATACTTCAATCAGGTTAAAATCTGATGAATAGGAGGCTCTAGCATCCATTCATTTTAATTAAATATTTTTTCCTTCCTTCTTGCTATTTCTAAAAGGGATCAAAAAAAAAACACTTATTCAGTATGGCATGTGGTAAAAAAAAAAACATTTCAAATACAGAAACTATCTCATTTTAACCTGCGGGTGACGAATGTCATCCTGGCTTTGGATCAATCTAGTCTCTAAACTGCTTTACTGGGGATCGTATCCAGCTGTTTTATAATCATCCAATGCCCTCTGCAGAAGTGCCTCCAAGTATTGGAAACTTTGAAAATTTATATAACCAAAATTTACTCAATCTATGAAGGATTTCAAGTGGGAATGCATCCTTTTTATTTCCTTTCTTTTTCATACATATCAAGGACTGGTCAAGCATAGATCCCAGCACATAGCATTCACAATAGCAACATCGAACCACATTATATGCAGTGTATAACCAAATTTGTCATATAAATACTTAAAAGAGGTAGTTAGAGACCATACGGTTACTTTTTGCAACTGAAGATCTTTTCTAGGATAACTTCTTTTTTTTGCCACAAAATATTCCATGTTTGTAGAGAATGAAGGCAATCGACAAGAATCTGCAATCTCAATGAAAAATCCATTTATTATTACAATCATGCCATGAAAGTGAGAAACATCAAACACAAATAATAAACTTAGTGTTACAATTCACAGAAACGAGAAACCAAGACGGATTTTCAAATTTCAAAATCTGTATAGGTTTCAAACTAAGTTCAAGATAAAATAGCATACCAAAACCTTTGAATGTCCAGCAGCATGAAGCCTGTTGCAAGCTTCCTGACCATCTTGTTCAGATACAATCCTGTACAGAGAATCTTATCAGAAAGCAAAAGATTCAAAGGAAGAAGAAATAAAGCATAGAGAAATAAATACTAGATATTCCCTGTTCTTGTAAGACCCAAAATTTAAGTTGTCAATTGTTAAAAATCTCATGGAAAAGAAAGATGAAACCAAGGCAGAATGATGATATTGAAAATCGTAAGATCGTGAGATAAACCAGTTGATATGATTGCATCAAGTCAATTTGCACGCTTTAAGTCATTGTGCATATTAACTACTTATGAAGCAATGTTCCTCCGAGAGATACAAAGTATACTACATTTACTTTTTCATCACTAAAGTGTAGGGATTGTATAGTTCCACGATTAAAACTTCCTGATTGGACCTCTGTTGCTAGCACTTCCTACCCCATGGTCAAATGCACTAGAAAGGCTGCTCACATGGCCAAAGATTTGTGATAATCTTATATGAACAACTACCTCTTTTATGCAATTCACCCCTCAAAAGGAGAAGTGTTGCCAGAAAGTAGAATTAAAGCACTGATATAAGGGTTCCAGAAAAGGAAGAGTTGCAGTGTAGTTTAGCAATATTCGAAAGAAGCATACATAAACAGAATGTCAGGATGCAAGTAGCTTGAACTAGTAAGAATGATGGCCCCATCAAGAGCTAGAGTTTCAAAAGGCTGCAAAATGGATGGATGAATCTGATTACTGAAAAATATTCAGGAGTAAAGCCCCATGCCTGATTACCATCTTGACATTACATTTGATTTATGTGAGGACTTGGGTTTTTTTAAGTTAACAGATAAGAGCAATTCCAACTTTGCACATTTAACATATAATGGTCATGGACAGACTTGCGATCATATTGCCTAGTATCAGTTCGACATGTTATTCAACATAACCTTGAAACAAGAATGGAAACTAGATCAGAGTTTGAAGAAAAACTAGGAAGGCTAGTAAGAAATTGATAGAAACATAATAAAAACGAAAGTGAAGATCACTTCATCATTCTATTGTTTCGTATAAACAAGTACCTGGATCCAGTCAATAGTTCTGCTTCAAATTGATTAGGGGTTAACATTGAAGCTACCGGGACAACCAGCAACATGGAGTGTCCCCCGCTTTGTCACCATTACATCAACTTTAATTTTGCATCAAAATGTTATCAAGTACAATCAGACCATTATCTGGATCAAATGAATAATTATTTTCTACTCAACTTGTTTAATCCAAATTGTTCACCCAACCCAATTGAGGGTAAAGTTTTGCATATTGCCTCCACATAGTCCAGGGATTTCAAACATTGCCTGAGATTACAATACAGAATAAAAAACGCAGTGCACACCCACAAGTATAAAAGTTGAACTGCTCAACTTCTCATGATATACTGCTACCAACTATGGTGGAACATAAAGCTTTCCTTCATCACCTAGAACAGGATTGCAAACCAAAAGGAGAAACAGCATTACCAGCTTCATAACTGCTTCCAATACAGTGTTTAAGAATGAAACTGAACCCATATAACCTGTGAAATAACAGAAAGAACTGAAGCCATGTAACAGAAGAAGAATTTTCTCATAATTAAAAAAAAATGCAGAGAATAGATTTGTCATACCTGTTAATAAATGAGTATAATACAGCAAGTCATTTGCTTCAAGGCCTTCCATTAACTCCGATAGTTGCTGTCCATTTAAAACTTAGCTTTTAAAGGTTGGATATCCTGCTCAATTTTTAGATTAATGGAACCTTAACTGACCCATAATTTGGCGAGGGAACAATGCCTGAATTTATACAGACTGACAAGCATCGCACCGTATATCTGAGTCTGTTTGAGTGAAGTGGTATAAGCAATTTGCCTCTGTGATTTGATAACTGTACTGAATTAACTGGGTCTACATCATAGCCCAATAGTTGGAGAGGAAAGACAGCTGATTTATTGCCAACATATCCCTAAATAGAAATAGACAATACAAATGTTAATGTGGGCACAGAATCTACCAAATCTAGAATCATGCCAACAGTGTACATTAAGAATGCATTTGAATACAATAGACACCATGGTACATGTCACTCTGATATGCGTACCTAGATGAACAATAGCATATCCCTGACCTACAAAAACCATACAAATCACTACATCATAACCTCAATGGCATGATACATTTGGTTCCACACGATAGATTCTGCTTGAACATATGTCAGTAACGTTTGGATTGTGAACTCAGACATGAGAACTAGAAGTATAATGGACAACCCCACCATAACCATATTATATCTGTCCCATGAATAATCAGAAACCTCTTCATTGAAACACTCAGAATCTTCCCGCCAAGATTGCCTTTTCCCCTCTATTTGCAAAATACATTCTTTCATGGAGAGCATCACTAAACAAAGAAGGCATTGCATATCCTATTTGTCTGCGGACTATGAAGATTAAAAGTAATCTACATGTATTATGCCAAATTAAGGATATTCAGAAATTCATCTACAGTTATATTCTTCTCTTCATAATTTACAATGATTCAGTTCACATTTAGCAGCATGCCAATATACTATAAAGACAAACAAACATCCAGCACATCACCGTCACAGGCAAGTACATACCACAATCAACCCTGCCCCACACCACTCATGGTGACAAGCCGAAAAAAAGTTAAAATCACAAAGAAAGAACAACCTGAATTAGATCCATCCATAACCAATCAATCTACACCAACAAAAATTAATGACATTGTCATTCATACCACCTTCCTGGTCTCATGGATCACCTAACTTCATCCCTTTTTATCATTAACAACAAAAACGCAACACACGATTCCAAAGCCAACAACGTTGTCAACCTTCACAAACTATTATCAAAACTTCCCATTAAAACACATTTCACAAGAATTTTCCAACTTTTTATCATAATCATTCAAATAATTTAATTTCTTATCTAATCCAAACCAAATATCACTATATATAGAACAGCATCCAAATTACATTTGATTGACTCTAATATAAACTTAATATCACAAGAATCAACACTTCGACCATAAAAGCTAACTCTCACTTCACCTCCCGCAATCAATTTTCTCGAGAACCAAACAGAGAAGGAAAAAAAAATCAGAACCTCAGATTCTACAGAGAAAGAAAACAAAATACCTGAACAGTAAGAGATTGAATACTGTTACCCGACCGGTAACAGGAAGGGCCAGCCAAGGACAAGATCGGAGGCGCCATTTCGATTCCTCGTCAAGAAAACAGAGAACGAAGCAGAGTAGAAAGGGAGGGCATCTTGATTTTCTAGTTTATTTATACTGAGACTTGTCGTGGAATAACGAAAATGACAAAACTAATGTTACGACTGCATGTCAGACAACTCATGATTATGGGTTGCGTATGAAAAATAAATCTTGATTTTAATTACAGTTCAAAAATCATTTTTTTATAAATAATTAATGACAAAAAATGATTTAAATTTATAAAACTATGTTTGAAAAAAAAAATGATCTCGAACTAATTTTTTTCTTCTGAAAGGAAAGAGATAATATAAATTAGAATCATCAAGTCAGAGTTAAAAATTGATTTCAGTAGAATTTTGACCACGTTTGATTCAAGTTAAGATATATTTTAATCTTATATTTTTATTTATTTATTAAAAAAATATTATCTGTTTATTATTATTAACCAAATTATTTTTTATTAGTTTAAAGAATATAGTGTATTTTTTTATTATAAATCTTATATATAACATGATTTAATGTCAGTTTTATCCTATAACATTTTAATTAGAATTTTTAAAATATTATTTTAAAATAATTATTTTTTAATATTTTAAATATATTAACAAGAAAAATAATTTTTAAAAAATAATATATATATATATATTATTTCAATATATTTTAAAATAAAAAATATTTTAAAAAATAACTTACTATAATTTAAAATAAATCCATCTGTTTCAGTTAATAAGAGCCTAATCAAACTAATAAACCTGTATGATAAAAGGATGAGTGGACCGTTAACAAATACCAACTTGAACCATCTAGGTGGTGGCCAAGTGGTAAGGACTTGGGATCAAGGGGTTTGCTCTCTCTGTGGTCTCAGGTTCGAGTCCTTGGTTGCTCATATGATGGCCACTGGAAGCTTACATGGTCGTTAACTTCAGGGCCCGTGGGATTAGTCGTGGTGCGCGAAAGCTGGCCCGGACACCCACGTTAATCTAAAAAAAAAAGATTTGCTTTATTAAAATCATGTAAAGAGGTTAATTTGATTAAAAATTAAAAATAGAGGGTTATCTACTATTTTTTAGCCATTAAAAATATACAACCCCTAAATATATCCACATGTTCATGTAAATTATTCTTACATGATTTTAATTTTAATTTCATCAAATTTTTTTAATTCATTCAATTAACACTTTTTTTTTCTAAATCTACCAAGTGAATAATTTTTTTGTTTTTTTAGATTTGAGGAAACTCCACTTATCAGAAAATATATTTTATCGACTTAAATAAATAAGTAAAATTTTAATTATTCTAAATTCTTACCAGATATGCATATAGATATTTATGGATAATTGATAACCATCACTCAATAAATAATTTCTACTAAATATTAACTATGAACATGGATGTCACATTATTAATTTTTTATTTTCTTAGTCTTTAATTAAAAGCAACTTTGAATAAATTTTCTAAGGCAATTCATATGTGATGTAAACATTATATAAATATTACAAAATATCATATCACATATCATGAGCAATAAAAATATTTTTTAAAATATCATATAATTAGTATTAGTATGTATTACATAGATGACTGACATTATATTACATAAAAAAAATGTCTATTGATGATAATATTTTTAAAGAAGTAAGAAAATCTAGGACTAAGATTAATGATTTGATCCATTTCATTATATATAAAAAAACAACTAAATAAAAAAATAATGACTAATAAAAAATAAATACTTGTTAATTTCATGAAAAATACTCTTTAAATATTCTTAAAAAGTCTCAATAATCTTATTTTGTAATAGAGTAAAAATTGAATGAGAATGACATAATTTTATATATAAAAAAAACTAAAACTTAATTACTAACAAATAAGTTGAGAAAAAAAATCAAAATAGGCTCAAGTTAGCATGTTAAATGCATGGACCGATCATTAGAACAAATAATCCCATATAAAATAAATTGAATAAAACAATAAAGGTTAAATCTCAAGAAAACTAAATAATAAAAAATAAAATTAAAAAAAATAATTAAAAAATATATAAAAAAAATCAAATTAATTTGGGTTAACTCATAATATGGGATATAAAATCAGAATATATATATATATATATAAATATCACAAAAAAGGTTTAATAAAAAAATACTAAAGTTAAATCGAGCAAATATTTGAATTTAATAACTTGAGCCATGAGACTAAAATTACCTCTTAGAAGATAAATATAAAAAAAATAATGAAGCAACATTCCTAGTAAAAAAAACAAGGATCAAATTTGGTCTGAAAATTAAATAAAATAAAAAAATTAAGAAAATAATAAAAAAATCATTAAAAAATAATGATCAAATTAGATATAAAAATTAAATAAAATTAAATATTGAAAGATAAAATTAATAAATAAAATAAACTTTAAAAAGAATTAAAAGCAAAATAAATAGCAATAAAAAATTAAAAATCAAAATTAATACAAATATAAACTAACCTAAAATATTTAACTTTAGAAGGGCATACATAAAAACCTAAGGTAAAAACAGAGAAAAGAAGAAAAATAGCCCGCTAACACATGCCCCGCTAACTGGAAGATATAGGTGTGTTGCTTCCAGTGGCTTCAAAAAAGCCAATGCTTGACTATCAAAAGACATCACCTAACTATGTGCAGGGTATCTCACATACTATCATATGCATTGCGCACGAAATCCACTTCTAATTTTCAAATATTATTTATTATTTACTAAAACACTTAATTTCCCCTTAATTAATTTGATTTTTATTAAAAACCCAAGATGAAAATATCAAAAAGTCTTTCCATGTAATTTTATTTTTTTAAAATAATTTAATCTGTAAAAAAATTAAAAACTCAATTTTTTCTTGATTATGATAATAATTAATAGACTTTAAATAGTTCAAATTATGCTATAATCAAATCATTAATTTTGTTGAGAAGGGTAAAATAATTGTTTTATTGTTCTACACTGTTTAATCTATAGTTCTCTAAAGCTATGTTTTTCACGAGTTTTTATATATTTTTGTTAATAATTTAAATTGAAAATCCATTGAAGTTAAATGAGATATTTGTTTGATATAAGTGGTTTTCTGAAAACTATTTTTTAAATTTTAAATTATTTTTAAAAATTTTTTGTATTTATTTGTTATTATAAAAGTTGATCAATAAAAAATATTTTTCAATGAAGAAAAAATTAATTTGATTTTCAGGAAAGTGTTTTTTTCATTTTAGATGGAAAATACTTTATAGAGATTGTAAAATAAATTTAAAAAAATCATATTATTTGCTGATTATATTAAATTCAGTCCTTAATTTTTTTAATTGTTATATATATTTTATTTTAAATATTTATTTTCAATTTCATCCTTTAGAATTTAATTTTTATATTAACTTTTATTTTTATTTTTATAACTATTATTTTTTTTCTTATTATTTTTTAATTAAAATTTTTATCTATTAAATTTTGTTCTCATTCTTTTGGTTGTTACTGATTTTATTTTACATAATTTATAAAAAGTTAATTATTATTATTTTAATTTCTTCATCTTCTAATTTTTATTTGTTAGATTTGATCTCTATTATTTTAATTATTATTTATTTTATTTAAGATGATTTATAAAATTATATTTTTTAAATTTTATTCTTATTCAACTTTTTAATTTGTAAGATTTATTTTTTATTATTTTAATAAATTTTAAAAAATAAAAAATTATTTTTTAGTTTATTTGTTATGACATAATTAAACACTAAAAATTATTTTTCAACTTATTTTTTATTAAATTATTAAATATTAAAAAATAATTTATTTTTTTAAATTTATTTTAAAAATAAAAATTTACTTTTTAGTAAACAAAGAAGGCTTAAGTATTGGGTTACAGACCACATTCAAATATTACAAGGATTAATTGAATGAATTTAGAGAACATGATGTTACAAATAAAAAATACAAGGAAATAAATAAACAATTGACACAAATACAAGGGTAAATTTATGAATTCTGCCGTAACATAGGGACCAAATTATAAAGAGAGTATGAAGTAAAGGGACTATATTGAGAAACATTTACACTGACGTGCTAAAACGGCTGCTATTTGCAAATGTCAACCCTCAAACGAAAGCTTCTGCATAATTGCTCTTCAGACAACCCTCCACTTTAATCTCCACGAGCACAGGCACTTTACAGCACAAACAAGAAAAAAATCCACCAAAAAACATGAAGAGAAAGAAATGGTCAGAGCTAGAAGAGCGAACCCTTTTGTCCAAATACTCCGATCTCCTTACTTCAGGCACCTTATCAAAGCTTAAAACCAGAGAGAAAAAGTTTCGTCCAATAGCAGACCATGTAAACACCATGCACCATCTTCAAGACCCAATTGGCTACCCTTTTAAATGGTCGTGGCGTGATGTATCTATAAAAGTTCAAAACATGAGGCATCAGTATTTGGGAGTGAAGCAAAAGATTAGAATATCAAAGGACGAGTTTAATTGGAAAGATGGGGAGAATCATTGGGAGAATTTCCTGAAGTATAAAGAGGTTTTTGGTGATGTTGAGCTTGAAGTTAAGAGCAAGAAGCCAAGTGGTAGTGGTGATAGTGATTTGTTCAAGGATTGTGGGGATTTGGGGTTTGGGATTGATAGTGAGGATTATTTAGAGGAAGATGATCAAGAAGAGGAAGATGGAGAAGAAGAAGAGGATGTTAATGGTGATGGTGGTAATGATAATGGTGGCGGCGGTGAGGAAGATGGTGAATTTCGGGGAGAGAAAGGAAATGGGGAGATGGGTATTGGTCGGAAGGAGAAAATGAAGAAGGGTTTGGGAGGAAATAGGAGGTTGGGTTTGCTTGGTGCACAAGTGATGGATTTGAGGGATGTGGTGTTGAGGAGGGAGGAGAAAAAGAGAGAAAGGGAGTTTAATGGGGAGAAGAGTGTGCTAGAGAGTGAAAAGAGGAGGAGGGAGTTGGAGAATCGGAGAGACATGTGGCGGAGTGAGAAGGAAGAGAGGGTGGAGAATTGGGAAATGGAGTTGGAAGAGAGGGAGTTGATGTGGGCTAGAAGGGAATTTGAGAGAAGGCAGAGGGTAGAGAGAGAGTTGGATGACGAGAGGAGAAAGAGGAGACTAATGGAGGAGAAAAGGGAGGAGGAGGAGATGGAATGGAGGGAGAGAATGTTGGGGATGCAAATTGAGCATGAGAAGGCAATGATGCAAATACATGCTGACACATGCCAGAACCAAATG
The DNA here is from genome assembly GCA_015708895.1 of Populus ilicifolia. Taxonomy (NCBI): domain Eukaryota; kingdom Viridiplantae; phylum Streptophyta; class Magnoliopsida; order Malpighiales; family Salicaceae; genus Populus; species Populus ilicifolia. The sequence continues at coordinate 159,049 of SRLM01000914.1, forward strand.
CAGATACTTGGAGTCATGGCTAGGTTTATCTGCCAGTTTTTTGGATCGGCAAATGATGGTTTAGGTGGTGGATTGGGTGGGTTGCCGCCTCAGGTTTTGCAGAATCTACAGCATCCTGGAGGATTGGGTGACAGTGGGAAGCCTGATGCCAATTCTCCTTCCGAGTTCATGTAGAGTGAGATTTTAACCCTCTTCATCTTATGTATCGGTTGATGATAATTGAATGATTTGTTACATATTGTTGTACAATAATAGCATGACAATAATAGAATACTGTATCTTTTGGGACTGTGCTTCTTTTTCTTGAATATTGCTGTTTAGGGAATGCTATTCAGACACTTTTTTGAAACTCCTCAACTCCACTCTTTAAGTTTCCAGTTATGGATTTAAGATTGGACATTACTTTTGTCAGATACAAAAACTAATTTGATAGGTTTTGGAAAGATCTGGACACTTTGTCATGTAAATTAAGGAGGTTTGAGGAGTATTGCCTAGAAAGTCTTATTGTGGAAAATAGCCCAGAAACTCTTGATTGATGTCCAGATACAAAAACTAATTTGATAGGTTTTGGAGAGATCTGGACACTTAGTTATGTAAATTAAGGAGGTTTGAGGAGTATTGCCTAGAAAGTCTTATTGTGGAAAATAGCCCAGAAACTCTTGATTGATGTCTGAGTTCATAAGATGATTTTTTTTTCTTCGTGATTTTAAGCCAATCTGTTGGATAAACAGAGGGCATATTGTTGATAAACAAGACAAATGTATAACTGTTTAGGAAATGATTTTGTTGACTGTGAGACCAAACTTCTTGTCTGCTTGGATTTAGTTGCGGAGATAATGTTTCATTTCACACTGATGATCCAAGTTCAATGAGGCTTCGAGCTTGGGGTTTGTGGAATATCTCTAGGTCAGAATATATGTAGGCAAAATAAAGGGTCCAAAAACTTGTGGATTTACTATAAGTCTGATGGCTATGTTCAGTGCATCTCTTAGTTATGGTCCTTTAAAATAAACACAATTGTAAATGTTGGATCTGGTGTTTTATATGAACACTTAATTTTACTTGAAGAAGAGAAATTTATCCCTCAAAATCTAGCTTTGTTACAGGGGACAATTACTAAATTATCAGTCATAATGTAACGTTGGTGAGACTCTGCATGATGTAGAGGTGAAGGATTTTATCTTTCGAAAGCTTCTGTTGGATTAAGTTTGTAAATAGTCAATAGAACAAACAGCACCAACCAAGGTGCTAAAATTTCTCGATGTCAAACAGGAAAACTCGGTTTTGCTTCCAAAGTATTAGGATAATATTGGCAGAATAACTGCTGTAGTTGAAAATAGAATGCTTAAAGGGCTAAACTCTTAAATCTTTGCACGCATTGAACCATAGTTTGAGCCAGAATGGTATCGTATCCTTGGTTGGTAAGCTCCAAGAAGCTTTTTGCATGGATTTTACCACAACCCTTGGATTAATAACTATCCTTCCATTCTGTATTTTGCTTCTCTGCTGATTTAGTGTCTGCAGAATAGCTACTGGAACAGTTAACCCCCAGGATGCTAGGCTAAAGCAATTTTTTGAGAGGACGATCTTTAACACTACATGACTTCCAGTGAAAATGTATAATTTTCTTGGTCCCGCTGCTGGAGATATTTCTGCAGTCTCCAACTCCATAGCAAAGTACAGATTTATCATCTTCCCTTCTTCATTTCTGTTATTATCTGTTCTGTAGGGGGAATTTTCAAAGCAGACTGGATGCTCTGTAGAATTTCCATATACCAGTAGGTCATCTTAGCTATGTTATCCACTCATCACAATCTGCCTTACCACTACCTTGAACCAATCGTGATTTCTCTGCACGTAGAAGTCTGATTGTGTGTGAAGTTTCTTCATTGGTCGTTCATCACATCACTTATTTTTGCTCAGGAATTTGTAACTATAGCATACATGGGGCCATTTAGTTAGAAAGAAATGACAAAGGCCTAAAATATCACTACCGTAGCCCGAATCATGAGCCATTGTTTCCATGATTGAATTTTGTTTGCCCCCTTTCTCCTTTTCTAGGAAGTCTGGAAAGCACCACCATCAGCATACATGTGATGCATTGTATAGGCATGATTAGTGGCTGCAACGTGTTATCTGTAGAGTCTATATGAAGGACCTTTTCTATTATAACTGTGCTTTTCAAATACAGTGTTCTGTAGACATGAAGATAGGAGGAATGACTTGGGAAGGAAAGGAATGCTATTTTCCATTGTTTGGAAGTGGAGCAGAAAACGAGCGTTTATATTAGAACTGAAAACAAAGAGTATTTTCTCCAGGCTTCAGCAATTTTGATCTCTGTCCCCAATCAAGGGAGGAGCAAATGTTGATATCAGCCTGCTCAGTAGCAATGGGAATTGTTTTTCATTTTCTCAATGCTAAAATTCTGTTTGATTTATCAAAAAATAAAGAAAAAGAAAATCCACAAGGTGAATCTGAACATATCACAATTTTGAATTCCATTAACTTACCGGGGTTGTTGTAGAATCTTAACAATGACTGTAGAAGCAATTAGGACTATAAGTTATACTAAACAGAGGGAACTAGCTAAAACCATGTCAAATCAGTTCTTGCCTGGACATGTTCATACTTATTCTATGCCTTTTATCTTCTGACTTGGTATAGAATATGACATGCTTGAACAAAACCACGATGGCAAGAATGTTAATTACTGATATTGGATTAAATTTTAGGAAAATTGTTCAATGTGGTTGGTGTGCTGTTTCTTCTTCTCACATTTATACAGATCCACTGGTGATTTAATAAAACTAAAGCCGGTGGGTAAAATACTCTCATTTACTTTTACTCTTATAATTCACTATGAGAATTCTGGCAGTGATCTTTTTTTTTTTTTGAAATCTTTATCTTTATTTTAACTCTCAAAACTTTTTTTTTGGCATGATTGGGTAATTTTAAACCTAAATTTGAATTCAATTGCATGTTTTTTTTTAGGGCATAGTTGAATTATAAGAAAGAGGAATAAAATGAAAAGCGAGGGTAATGGTGGTGATGACTTTGATATTTTTTTAAAGTATTTATTTTTATCCCTTATTTTTTTTTAGCTATAAGGTGATGAGTTTTTATAATTGTTTTAAATATATTTTGTTACCATATTTTATTTTATTTTATTTTTAAATCTTTTTTTTGGTGAAAAAGAGAGAAAAGATCATTAAATTCTAGTTTAAAAAGAAAAAATTATCTTTGATGATGATCTCAACCATCAAATGATTCTATATAATGAGAAAGATTTTAAGATTATGTAACTTTTTTTACTTTAAAAACGACTAGAGAAAAATAGATCTAACCTCATGAAGATTTTTAGTTTTGAGTTCATTTCAAGTTTAAGGATGGTTTTTTGTGCTTTTAAAGGTCATGAATTGATTTAACAAGATTTTTTAGATATTTCTCAAGTGTTTTGGGGTCAATAATTGATTCAAAATAAATTTTTTAATAAAAAATCAATGAACTTTGATTTTCCAACAATACTAGAGACCATATTCTAGGAGTTCCAGATGATGTATCATTTGTTGAGGCAAAAAATGCTCCATCTATTTGTTTTTTTTGACAATTTAGGCAAACAATGAATTAAGAAAAAAAATAAATTCTAATGTGTGGCCCTTTTATTGATGAGTCAGGCACTTTCTTTTCTTGTGTTTTAAATTTTGATTTTTTTATTAATATTTTTTTTATTTTTCTTGGTTTTTTTAACCTTTTTTAAATAGCAATTATTTTTTAATTATATTAGGTATGTTTAATTTTTTAGAAGGTTAGCATGGTTTATCTATAATTTATATATGTGTGTGTATTAAATGTTTAATTGTTTATAATATTTTTAGTATATGTAGCTTTGAATAATATTTTTATTTTTATTTTATTTAATATATGTGTGTCAATTTCTGTTACAAATTAACTTTAATAAAGAAATTGATTGAACACAACCAAGTAAACAAATGACCTACATTGCGATATTAAAGATTTTGATCTATATTTATCTCTTAATTTTTTTAATTGTGTTTTTATTTATTGTTAATGATTTATTTATTTATTTATACAATGGTTTGTAATTTATTATATTAGATGGGTGTATAAGTTTTTCGATTAATATTTATAATATTTTTATGTAAAAAATCACATTGAGAAATTCTATATGTTCATTGTTTATAATATATTGATGTTTATTCTTATGATTTTTTATTTTCAATTTCAACTTTCAATCCAAGTTGATAGATAGTGTATTGTTTTTCTTCCATTTTGGTTCTTTTCTTTCTTTTTCTTCTTTTTAAATTCTCATTTTTAATACCTTTTTTCTCTATATATTTTTTAAAATAATTTTTAAATTTATGCTTTAATTAATACTTCTCCTCTATTATTTCTTTTTTTAGCCTTTTTAAATAGCTATTAGTTTTTTTTAATTATATTAGGTATGTTTAAATTTTTAAGAGGTTAGTATGTTTCATCTATATTTTTTTTATATTTTATATAGATTAAATATTTTTTTATATATTTTAATATGTACAGCCTTGTATAATATTTTTTTCCTTTTATTTTATTTAATAAATTTTATGTCCTTGTTAACTTGTATTACAAATTAGTTTTAATAAACAAATTCATTAAATACAACCTTTTTTTCTTGCTTTTAGATGAAGGTTTTTTCCTCATGTTATTGCGATTACACACACACATATAAATTTATTTATTTTTGTTTGCTATTGTCGCATCTTTTTGTTTTTGAATATGATCCAAATAAAACCAACTTATTTAGCTAATCAAAACTACAAACTGAGTTATTGAAATTCTTTTTTTAAACACACTTGTAATGCCTAAATATCATAATAGAAAAATAATTCAGACATGTAGTATAGCATGATACCAATCTAGTAATTTATATGAACTTTAACATTTATGGCTTTATCATTCATTGCATTCACAAACCTCTTGGCTTATAGTGATTGCCGTTAACCATTTTTATTTTAAAGCCCGACATAAACAAAAAAAGAAGGCAAGAGAAGATATAAGAAAAATAAAAAAAGTATAAAGAAAAAAAATGTAAGCAAGATAAGTATAACAGAATGCCAAGAAAATCAACGAAGATAGGTTCATGAAGGTTAAATCTACAAGGTTGAAAAATTTGACAATGTTTTTTTTCAAGTGCAAGAGTGTCGAAGTAATAAATAACCCACCAAGATCGGGGTCGAACCACAAGAAAATTAATTGTATAAATTATAAATAACAACAATACAATAACAACAACAATAATAATAGTAATAGTAAAAGTGATAATAACACTAACAACAACAACAACAACAACAACAACAACAACAATAAAAGAAAACGAAGTCACTAATAATTTTAAGATGAAAGATCAATGTAAGGATTAAACAATGATAACAACAAATATCAAGGTTAGAAGATCCACCAATAGTATTTCAAACAAGTATAATATAAACTCTTATTACTCAAATGGAAACCACATACAAATGAGATTGCAATTAGATTATACTTTGTTAACATGAGTATATTAATTATTTTATTCAAATAATGCTAATAGTTGTAGATGTTGTCAGGTATTTATGATTATAACTTATGTTTACAACAAATCAAGTTCCTTTCATAACACAGGTGTTAGTTATACTATATAGTTTGTTCTATGAAAGTGCTAAGCATTTCTTGTACCAAATGTTATACAACATAGATCTAAATTAGTTATTTAATAAACAAAACATTAAAGAGTGAACAAGATAACAAATACAAAATATGTTAGTATCATATATTAAAGTCCATATTAAGTTTACATTATACATATTCTTACACCATTAGTATAAACTTTTCACCTTAACATAATAAACTTAGCTAAACATAATGAAAGAGAAAAATATAAATAAACAAAATAAGAATATAAATAAAATAAAAGTTAACTAAGTAAATGAAAGGAATTGAAAGGTATAAATAAGATATTAATAAAAACAAAACTTAAATATTACAAAAATACAAAGAGAGAAAACAAGAGTATGATCTTGATCTAGAAACCCAAGATGCCTAAATGCATGACAAATACCTCCTTTTATAGGTCAAAATTAGAAACTATTAATTTGATAACTAATTGATGAGTGGGTGACCATATCTTGACTTGGTGACAATCTTTATCTTCTTGTCTAAATAAAATATCATTGATAATGTCATATCAGAATTTGAACCAAGCCTCTACATGAAAGTTTTAGAAAATTATCTCAACTTTTTAAAAAAATAAAATTGAGGTAATTTAAACTTTTAGAACTCAAGATATGAGCTGAACACTAAACAGTATCTAGGCTGGAAGATAGATTTGAACTTTTTTATTGTTGCTATAATTTGGATTTGAAAATGACATTTTTAAATCTTAACTCCCATGAAAGTTATAGGTCCATGTCTTGCCTTTCCATCCATATAGTAAATCTAAATCCGAGATGTACAACTTCATATATGATCCAATTACCTAACAGTATTCCAGTTTGGACTACACTAATATCTTTTTTCTAAGTCTGGCCATTTCTTTATCCTTTTAATTTCATTACTTAAACTCATCAATCAATCCTTTTATTTATGTGATAGACCTGTATTTAAGATGAACATTTACCATAAATTTAAGGTATCTTATATTATTAGTTATGTTATTATAAAACATACTTTAGTTAAGGAGTTATTGATACTTCAAGTGCAAAATGATAATATAAAACCTTGATAAAAATGCATTTTTAAGTACTAATCAAGTTTTTGACGATGAAGACCCTATTGGTAAATAAAATTTAATTTGAGGAGAGAAATTCAAAACTAGATGTTTAAGGAATCAATTAGAATTTTTTAAGATTTAATTGAATTTATTGGGGCTTAATTATAAAAGAAATTGATTTTGAAATTTAATTGGAAAAATTAAAGTCTAGGGGGTTAGATTGTAATTTTTAATATGGTCAAATTATAGGCTTAATTACATAAATAGTAAAGTTTAATACGCAATCAGAAACTTGATTGAAGATACCCAAAACTAAGGACCAATTTAGGAGCCAAGTTACGAAAATTGAAAGTTTGTTAGTCAATTAAGGGTGAAAGTGCATAAATTTAGAACTAAGTATAAAAATAAAAAAGACAGCCAATTTAGGGGCTAGCAAACAAGTTTGACAAGGGTGAAATTATAAGAAATTAAAAGTTTAGAGGCAATAAGGGTGCATATGCTATAATTAAAAGAATAAGAAATTAATTAAACCTTTTCAAATTCTAAATTTAAAACCCTAATCTTACCTTGATGACAAGTCATTTAGACTTAAAAAAGAGAATGTAAGTGATAATTCATTCAATCAACTTGGCCTCTATTTGTAATAGTTTTGGCTAATTGAATTGACAACTTCAAATACATGAATGTGAAGCTACAAATTTTCAAAATAAACAAGTTTGGACTCAAATGAAAAGTGTGTATCCCCTCTACTAACAGGTGTTATTAGGTGACAATGATGTCAGAATTACTTCGACAAGGCCTCGAAAGTAGACAACCTATTCAGCTTTGATAATTTTAGTTGATTACGTTGACAATTTCAAATGTTTGGATATGGAGTTACATATCTTCAAATTAAGCAAGGTTGGATTTAATTGGATTCAAATGAAAGGTGTACATCTCTTATACTAACTTCAGGTAGACTTAGGTAATGATGACATCAGAATTGCTTAGATGAAGCCTAAAAAATGAGCAATTTAATCAACCATGGTTGAAATATAAGTGTGTAAAAAACCAATTTTTTTCACGTATTCACACCTAAAAGCTTCTTATAAGTTCTTATCTAGAGCTCACAACCTTTCATTTTAGATCATAAGGTCAAAAATAGATTTAGAAACCTTCCAAAACCCTATAAGCACCCTCTAAGATCAAAAGAAATGGGTAGAAAAAAAGAGAGTAGAAAAGGATAAGAAAAAGGAAAAATATTAATGTGTTAATATAAGAAGAGAGGGTCCATAAACCTAAGAAAAGGTTTTCCTATGTTTGGAAAAGATAACAAGTTTGAAAAAGGCAAAAGTTTTTAAAAGAAAACAAAAGGAGAGAATAGCTATTCTAGGTATCCTTCTAATTAAAAAACAAGCCCTTGTGGTATACTTCAGTTGCTTTTTATTCATTTTTATTATATATTTATTTTTATAAATATAAAAAATGGTCTGGAGTGCTTAAAAATAATCTTGCATTCACCTTTTTATTGATGCGTTTTTCATTTAATGATGTTATTTTGAGGGGTTTTTTTATGTTTTTAATTATAAAATTGCTATTTTAAGTTTTTTTTTAATATATATATATATATAATGTTGATTTTAGTTTCTGTTTGACCTATGCTATACATGTTAAAGCAAGAGTGTTCATTTTAGTTTTGCCAAGCATGTTTATACATAAAATAGGTTTAAAAAGCCAAGTTTGAATTTTAAGTGAAAATATTTACATGAACATATAGGTTGTGTTAATAAGTTGTTTTTTGATTTGATATCTTAAACTTGATTTTGATGTTCTGGTGTTTTCTTGTTAGTGTTTTAGATTAAAATATTTTGTATATGTTAGTATAACTTATTGAGATAAAGAAAATATATTTTAAAAGCTAAAAATATCAGTTTTGGAAGCTTGAAAAGGGTTGTCTTTTCTAGGTTTTTTGGCCAATTTTCTTCATGTTTTTGTAAAGAATATTACTTTAGCTTTATGATTTTAATCAATTTTGATCTATTTCTTTACCCAAAACACTAATTTGGACACAATTAAAAACAAACTATTGTTTAGTTGTATAAATAATGTATCTATAATAGATTTTAATTCTTAGATTTTGGTTTTGAACCGAAACCTGTTTTGACAAAATCATGAATTTTAAGTGAAAATTGAAGTGATTGGATACCAGATTATATCTTCTTACATGATTTCAAACATGTATATGATTTTTTTTACCAAATCTGGTTTGGATTTGAGTTCATGTTGCTGGATTCGTTTTGGTGTTCTTTTTATTCTTTATAAGAACATTGCTTTAGCTTAATGATTTGGATCAATTTAGAGCCATTTGTTTTCCTAGAACACTTCTTTCAACATGATTAATAAACAATCTAGTTTTTATTTGCATCAATAACATGTTTATAATAGACTTTAGTCATTAGGTTTTGATTTTGAATTGAAATCTATTTTGACAAAATCATGAATTTTAATTGAAAATTGAAGTAATTGGATGTTAGATTATTACTCCTTGAAGGATTTCCAACATGTATGTTCTCTTTTTGACCTAATCTGGTTTGTGTTGGGTTTCATGTTGTTTGGTTTCATGTAGGTTTTTTAGTGTTTTTTATTCTTCTTTTTTTGTTTGATCTGTTTTGTTGAATTTTTTGAGTTTTTATATTTCTGAAAAGTTTAATAGTTTTTTAGCCTTGGTTTTGTTTTTGGGTCAAACTAGGATTTTTGCTTTGGTTTATGGTCGAACCAAAGATTTCGGGTCAACTGGTTGAGTCAACTCGGTCGGTTTGGGTAAAAAACTTGGTCAAAAGGTTTACATCCTATTTGTTTTTGCCATTTTTTGTTAAAGGTTTTTTAGTTTAAGACCATGTTTGGCAAACACCTTTTAGGTCTATTTTGATTAGTTTTATTAAAAAAAATTAGATTTTTAGCAAACAAACCTAAGCAAATTCTTTCATATGCTCAGAAATCCTAAATCTATTTGAGCATCTTTTCTCTAGAAAATTTAAAACACTTGGCACATTTTTTTTTATAAAAATATTGCATGGATTTTACAAGTTTGTTGAATTTCAAAGGATTTTGACCTATATTTAGAAAATATTTTTATTAAGAAAATATTATTCACTTTTAATCTAAGAATAAAAAACCTAGGGTTAATATCTAAAATATTATTAGGGATAATAATTATATTATTTACTTTTTTAATATAAGGATAAAAAACCCAAAAAAGGTTAATATTCAAAATATTGTTAGGATAATAATTTTATTATTCTCTTTAATATAAAGATAAAAAAACCTATATTTGGTTAATATCTAACATATTATTATGAATCATGCAACTCATTACTTCTAATATAAGGATAAAATCCATAAGAAATTTTATTTGAAGTATTATTTAGAATGACATAGTAGCAAAAATTCCAATTTTACTTTGAAAAAAGCCTTAACAATAATTAAAGATATTTCACTTTTTCACACTGATTTTTTGACTAAAAAAACTAGGGTTTGGTCATCATAACTAATTCGTCATAATAAGTCGGTAAAGATGGACATCATTAGATTATAATAAACAATAAAAAAATAACACAAGTTATCTCATGTAAGACGCATTAGAAGTGCAAATATATTTTTTTTATGCAATTGATTTCTTAATCTAAATTTTAAGATCAATTAAGATTTCTAGTAACTAAAATTAAAATTCTAGACGACAACTTTATTTTATATATATATTAATAAAAAATAAAAATTATCCCTGTAAAAAACATCATCATGACATCATGGACGCACACCGGCAACAATTATTATCCTGTCTCTACAAGGGAAGCATTTTTTTTCTTTGGAAATGTGAAACTAGAAATTCACCTGGCAGTAATGCGGTTGAAAGTGATTTTCTGTCTAAAAAGCATCAAGTTGAAGCCGTTTTTCAGTTTTTTTTTTTTTTTGATACGAGGGATTCAAAACCATCAAACAGCACCGATGCTTTTCAACCCAAACGCACTTTTAAGAATACTCGAACCACAATATCAAATGACGCCTAGCTAGATCTTAACACATTCTCTCGAGCACGGAAAAGGCCACATTGAAACAGATTGCCCGAGGGAAAACAAGGGTTGGCCCAACTGTTGGTCAAACTGAAGGTAGATAATTTGCTAACAGGAGTTTCAGAGGCTATGTAGCTTACACGTGGAAAACCTATTACTTGCCTAGAATACCTAGTTTGTCCTGACAGAACTATTGGCTTTCATGTAACAGGATAGGAGGGAAATTCTTGATTACAAGTGACGAAATATCAACACTAAATCTCGCTAACTAGGACTGTTCTATCAAGAAGGGATAAGGATCAGCAGTGTTAGACGCGTTGTCCAGGTTCGATAAATCTGTCAGTCAAAGACTCGTGGAAGGTTGTCACACATATATGGCCGAATTTGGTAAACCTGTCCCAAATGCGCATGAATGACTATTGATGGTGTCTGCAGGTCAGACCATACACGAGACTCAAAAACAGAAGATGAAAACAAACGAAGAATCTAAGTTGTGAGACGACTATGTATGGTACTCTATGATTGGTTCAGCTTTCCCTGGAACTTCCCTGCGACTTTTGAGGGTCTTAACTATCAACCAAACCTAAAGAATTTGCTCGAAGGATATCCTTAGGAAAACTGTGTGAGTGTACGCACATCACATTTTGTTTAAGGTGTAGAATCATATATGAACCGGGAGCACATGACAACTTGTTACTCCAAAGTCTTAACAGAGACATGACAGTTGAGCACATGAGCAAGCTACAATTTGGCAAACACAGAATGAGCTCATATTCATAATTTATACCTGTTTTTTCCCAAAGAAACTTGTTTTTCGCTTATGTTAACAATGGAAGGACTTTGAATAGGAGTCTTTTCCATCCCCAATTCTGTGCTTTGTAGGGGTGAGTGTTCACTGAGGCAGTTTTTGAGATAAAGTGACCAAAATCTGCAGGTACCTGTTATAACCACCATCTTCTAATCATTGTTTAAGTTATTGAGATTTTGGTTCGCTAGCAGTTCTGCTGCCTTCAGTCATAGGCTTTGAAAGGTGGGTTTGACTTTTTTATTTCTTCAGTTCCTGTAAAAGGCAACTGCTGCCAAGTCTTGCTTTAAGGTTGATTTTCCCTGTTAATATATGGAATCTGCTTTAGCTCAGACTTGGTCAGAGATATGATTTTTTTTTATAACTTGCATGAAATTCCGAGTAATGTATCTAGATCCCAACGTATGAAGTAGAATGGAAGCAATTTAAAATCCCAAGTCAAAATCTGCTGGGTTGAAAGTTGTAAATGAGCGTATCTTGCACGTCAAGAATAGGGTTTATTTCTGCTGATTGGTGGGCTAACCCCACTATAATTGCAATGGAAGCCCTACCATCCCTTTATTCTTTTATTTAGTATCATTGCTCAGCTGGCAAACCAAAATCTTCAAGGGCAAGGATAGGGATGTATACCTGCCGGCAAACTTAATTAACTCGAATGAAAGACTCTACTCCTTATCCAATCTAACAGTAGGAAATTTCCGTCACGCACCTAGACGCCTAAAACCACCATTTATAAAACAAGAATCCTTATGAGACAATGTTGCTGCAGTAACTTGATATTGTCTCATGTGATAAGAATGCTCCCACTGAGATTATGATAGGGAAAATACAGTGAACAAAAGAATTTGTACAAGAAAATTACAATTTTTTTTCCGTGTTAATTAGCCTATGTTTGAACAAATACACACTGTACACACACATTCCATTCTTACAAAACTAAGAATCTTTCTTAATTTCGGTTAGTCTTATGTATAAGAATCTTTCTTTCCAGTTTGACATCTCAAAAGACCTCATAAAAGACTGACTGAATTTCTTGAATGAACTGATAAAACTAAAATATTCACACATGAATAACAACATGGAGATTCACCTTCAACTCTTGTATATATGATTTCAGGGAAAATCTCTACAAAACAAAAAATAAAAAAGATAGAAAAGAACAGTATACCTTATTCACCTTAATGTCTATTTTTTTTCCTGCATTTGTTCTTGAAGTTATTCTGTATATCAATGAAATTATAGTTATCTTTTCGTATTTTGCAGGCTATATTACATTCTTTATGCTTATTTTAAGAACATAAATCGGGTTAGTTCTAGTTATACAATAGATAGTGCTTCACAACTAATGCAATGAATGATCATTCTAATTAATTGAAATTAAACTATCAATAATTATAAGAAAAAATTAGATGTCCATAATTCCTAAAATCGAAATGAATATTACAAGTATAACCATGTGCTCAGTATAAAAAGTTCTAAATAATTTATGAAGTGAAAATATTCTTGTTAAAAATCCCAAAAATTACCTTTCCTGTAAGATCATTAAAAGCCTGTCATCATGTCCTCGATGAAGACATCAAATCCCTCACAGTAGCTTGATAGCAGAACCAACCAATCATTGCTGATATTTATAGCTAAAAAAACCGAAGAGAATAGCAAGGTAAAGGGTTGTTGTTTATATATATATAAAATTAGCACAGTAAATTTAAAATTTTAGCACAATAACACTGAAAAAAATTAATGATCATATTCTGTTTCAAAAAGACGATATCTTGTAAATATTGGGCTTTTTAAACACGAAAGCTTAAAAGCTTGGTGTTGAAATGGGAGGCTATGGGTTTGTAAGACAAAATGAAAAGGAAGTATGGTCCCTTCTCCAGCACTAGACATTAGCAAACGTTGCCCAGACAAATATTACAGCGTTGCACCTCAAACTTACTTCCATGCCTGCAATTCAGAAGGCAGCCATATGACCCTGAAAGGCACAGTTTTTCGACCTAAATCTTAACCAGATATTGACCATGACAAGAATTGGTCGACTCTGTGAAAATAATAATAAAAACTTGAAATGGGCTGCTATAATGAAATATTAACTTCCAACCACGGGATTGAAGCAAACAAACAAAACTGTGAACTGGAGAGCTATCCGCATAGATTTGCTACAACAACAAGAAGATGAGGGCATGGCCTGAACTAGTATAGGACGTTCTTGGAAAAGTTCAAATAACATTATTATTCTTCATGCTAAGCTTGGTGCGCATGGCCACTGATCGATTCACTTGTTTCGCTAAGCTTGGTGCGCATGGCCACTGATCGATTCACTTGTTTCATGACTTTCATCCTTAATATTTGCTCTCTTGACTACACAGTTGCCAGCCCCATGCTCTGGCATCTAAAAATTGGATAAAAAATTAGCTAAAATACCACCGCTATGTTAAGATTATTGTTTTTAATGTGCAGAAATAATAGAATATGTGTAGCTTATTCTGAAAAATAAGATTGTTATTGTGAAAAGATTATAACAGTAGTTGTACTGGTCAATTCTAAAAAATAAGATTGTTATCATAAAAAGATTATAATAGTAGTTGTACTGATGATTGATAAAAATAATATAATTTATAATTTATATGCTATTATTATTAGTATCATAATTGATAGTATCTTGTTTTATTTTTGATGTTTATAAATAAAAATATTATTTGAAAGCAAAATAAAAATAAAAATTAAAAAAAAGAGAGAGAAAAAGATTGGGAAGAACAATAGCCCTATTATAATGTATAACAATATGTATGAGAATAATGAAAGTAGAATTTAAATAAAGTGATCTTTCTTCTTTATGTATATTATAATTTTTATTTATTTATTTTTAATAATATTTATTTATTTATTTTTAATAATATTGATTTTTTTTATAAATATAAATAATATTATATCAATATATTTAATATTTAATATCCGATGAGCTATTATCAATACATTACGGTCAAAATCCCCAGCAAGCTTTTCAATTTATTTGATTCCTAGAATTACTTGGCTGTAGGTTGAAGGGATGAGCTTGGTGTTGAAATGAGAGGCTATGGGTTTGTAAGAGATTTAGGAAAAGACAAAATGAAAAGGACGTACGGTCTCTAATGATTACAGAGTATTGATTCCTTCTATTGAAAAGAAATTGTTCATTAATTTCATCAGAAAAAGGTGATGAGAGCACCGACAAAATTGTAATTGTTGTCATGGTTTTTAGCTGTTAAACTGCGACTTCTTAAAAATACGCAACTTCATAAAAAAAAAAACAATTAAAACAATATTATTATGTATAAAGTGCGTTAATTGCACAATTTATCCAAAGTAAAGAACAAGTGGCAGGCATCCACACACACACACACACACACACACACATTCGCGCTGTCGGTGGACATTGACAAGGCGATAGCTAATATGAGCTTTCTCAAGGAGAAAACAAGATATTAGACTGTTGGACAGCCATCTGCAGGTCAAATTTGAAGGTCGTTAATTTGCTAATGATAGTTTCAGTCTCTTCAAGATTCTGAGTATGCTAATCCATGCCCTATTCTCTCGTTGCTTAAATTGAGCTTACATGAAATATCAATGCTGAATCTGTCTAGCTAAGTAGAACCGTTGGCTGTCAGCACGAAAGGATGAGAAGAGAATCGCCCGTGTAGTAGAAGCCTTGCATGCTTGACTGTTAGATGGTAGAGTTTCCGTAACCCCACCAGTCCAGACTTTTATCAAACCTTTGTGCCCACAGCTTACACTTGAAGTTATAAGGTGTGGTTGTTTTTAAATTTTAAAAATGTTTTTAAAAATAATTAAATTTGTTTATTTATTTTATTTTAAATTAATTTTTCATGTATTTTTAGATTATTTTATATGCTGATATTAAAAATAATTTTTTTTAAAATAAAAAAAATTTAATTTAATATATTTCTAAATAAACAATACTTTAAAAAACATTAGTTACCATTTACAATGTTATTTGAAAGCAACAACTTATGGTGAAACTTTATGGTATATAATAACCTTCTCTGCAACTCTAGGGTTCTCAATTGTAACTTTACCTTTCTCTGCAACTCTAGGGTTCTCAATTATTTACTCTTCCAATGTGCAACATGTAAGTCATTTCACAGCATATTAACTTGAAATTATAAGCAATAAATATAATAACTCTACCTTTCTCTGCAACTCTAGGATTATTTACTCATCCGATGTGCAATATGTGTTTTATGTTGGCTATTTCACAGCATATTATCTTGAAATTATAATCAAATAGATATAGAATCAATCATTATCGTGATTGTAACCTTTGAAATTGAATTTAATTTCAAGGATTAAATTAATTAATATGTCTGAAATCCTTTTAAAAGTATTGATTTGAATAAGTAAAAGCAAATAAGAAGAAGGACCTCTTATATGCAAATCAATTCTTTTTAAAATTAACACTAAAAAATATTCTAAAAATACAGAACAACACCCACAACTTGTTCATGGCTAGCACTGAGAGTTCATCTACATATTTCCCCTCTAACTCCCTAAAACTTCTAATCAACATGAGATTACAGGATCCTTCCAAGCATTGAAGAAGACAGTCATGAAGTATGAGGTTATCATTTTTATAATTATGTTCATGAATATAATTAAACGCAAGGGGAGAGTAGCTAGAACTACCTGATTTCTTCAATAAATTAAGAAGAAGACAATAAGTCACAGCAGCACGAACTGAATAGTAGGGGTTTTTTCCTCTCTTAACATTCAATTTCAGTGGAAATGTCTAACTACACCAACAATTTCTTTCCAATTTGCACTTTTTTGAAGCTTAGGAATCTAAAATAAAGCTCCTTTTCTTATTCTCCTCCTCTTTATCACAGTGGAGTTTAATTTGACTTCTTGTTTATACATCAATTAATTCAAGCACCAATATTTATTACATAATATTTATAAGCATCGTTGCAATAAAAAGAAATGATTTTTGAATTAAAGATAAAATAATCAAAATTGTTAATTTAATTTATTTCTACATGTATTTCAAACAGTATAATTGAATTTAATAATATGATTTAATATTTTATTTTAAATATAAAAATTATAATAAATTATCGATTGAATTCAAATTACATGTGAAAATAAATTTATTTTTACATGTGATTTGGTTTTAAACTAGCCTTAAAGTTACATTTTTGGTTTTAAACTACCCTTAAAGTTACATTTCAGAGTTAAATATATATATATAAAAAAATAATAACAATTAAGAATCCTAATTAAATTAATTAGTTGCCAATTGAATCAAACATTAAAAATAATACCAACCAACCACCAAATAGATTTCCCCTCCTTTGTCAAATTAAAACTCTTCAGTAGGATTTAAATGAATAAGATTAGGATCCAATCTTAATAGATATAGACCCGATTAGTAATTCAATAAATGGATTAAATCAGTTTTTCTATGAACTCAAATTGAATTTATCAAATATCATTCCAAGTTTGAATTCTAATGGATTCGCAGATCCATTAGATTTATTATCCAATCATTTTTTATAGAAAATTTATACATATCATACAAAATTATATTTATCATACAAAGTAATCGAATATATTTACACCTTTTACCATGTTTATTCCTTTTCATTTCCCAAATTCAAAATTTTCATGCTTTTTCAAATATTATATTTAATAAAAATAATATTAATATTAATTTCCAATTGGATTATTACGGAGTTGGATCAAGATAATTAAACAACACCTATTGATTCAATTAACAAAAGGAGTAATATATCCGAAGAATCATTATCAGACCGGATCATAAATATTATATACTACATCCATTTAATTATACCGAAAACATATCATAATCCGATCTATTAGCAACCTTACACTTGAGATCAGAGAAAGTTGGAAAACTAATTGAAAATTTATTGAATAAATTAAGGATATTAGTATCCGTAGAGATTATAATGGCATTGGTTTTTGTCAGCATGCAACTGTGCATGTCAATGGCATCACTGCAACGCAAGCGGGCGTCACTTCGGATGATTCCTTAAAGAATTTTAATGAAAGTTTATATTTAAAATTATTTGAAGTATTAAGAATTAAATTTTTAATAAAATTTAATCTCTAAAATTATATAAAAATAAATCAGAGGTGAGTCACTTCTCTTTATTACATTGAAGACAAGAAATTAATGCCAAACTTAATATTATAAAATACCTTGAAAAGAATAAAATGAAGTTGACTAGGTTAATATGATTTGAATTCTATCTCTTTTAAATATATAAATTTAATTTAAATTCAACATTATAATTAAATTTAATTACATTTAATATGGTATACAACTTGTATATAATTAAAATATAATTGAGATGAACAATCATCTATAATTGGAAATGTTAGTTGAACAAGTGATTTTGTTATTTATGCTTATATCTCGAGATTGAATTCAAGTGAATGCATCTAACAAAAACTGGAACAAGAAGGGCCTAGCTTTCGAGTCAAAATTGATCCAAAATTATCTCAATCATTGAATGTTTTTTAATTAAATGATCTCTCATTTTAGCGCCTACCAAAAGAGTTAATAAACCCAGAAAAAGAAGAAGAGTAATAACAAGTAACAAAAAATTACACAGGTAAAGGAAATGATAGATACTTAACAGCAAGCAACAAGACTAGGAAATAACTTATCCACTCTAACTGTAAGACATTCTCAAATCTCAAACCTACCCAAATTCCCAAACCACCAGTCCAACCATCCAAGTCAACCGTTCAAGCACTCGGCATCCTGCCCTTTCAACTACATCTATAAATGCTTGTCTCTCTTGCAATGGAATCGGCTCCTTGTTTCAGCCTTTCCCTTTTCCTTTTCTCCTTCAATATCTCTTTGGGCAACTCTCGGAGTCTTTTGAAGGGAGAGAGTAAGTGCCAAAGCGATGAGAAAACCTTGCTGCGATAAAAAAGGCAATAACAAAGGAGCATGGTCCACGCAAGAAGATCAGAAGCTCATTGATTATATTCAAACTCACGGTGAAGGTTGTTGGCGTTCTCTACCTGAGGCCGCAGGTATATACATATATTCCGGACAAGTATGAATTCCGCCTTGCAATATGCAACCAATTTATATATGCTGAAGAAATTTGTGTAATTCTTCAGGTTTGCACCGCTGTGGCAAGAGTTGTAGGCTAAGATGGATAAACTATCTTAGACCAGACATAAAACGTGGTAACTTTGGACAAGATGAAGAGGACCTCATTATTAAGTTACATGCTCTCCTTGGCAATAGGTATGATCTCCGTTTACAAATAAAGGAAAAATTATATAGGCATAGAGGGCATCATTCACTTGTGGTCTCACAAACACATGCTTAGCATATTAATCTTTCGGGGTTGGCCTGATCGATGGTCGAGGAGGCGATTCCTTAATTTGTGACTAGTAGCAAACAATTTTATGCATGTACATATAATAAGCATGATATGATCCTAATCGAAGAATAATGTTAATTTGTGTCGTGCTGTAGGTGGGCATTGATAGCAGGAAGATTGCCAGGAAGAACTGATAATGAGGTGAAGAACTATTGGAACTCTCATTTAAAGAAAAAACTAATAAACATGGGAATTGACCCAAATAATCATCGGTTGAACCAAATTCTTCCTCGTCCTCAAGCTGAGCCTCCTGCTCCTGTTATTGCTACATCAAAAACTAAAGGGTCTAAGAATACTGCTGCTGCAAGCAAACCCAAGAAATTATCAAATGGTGACACAGCAACTTGTCTTGAAGATGATTATGAATCACTGGAGACACAGCAAGTTGCAACATCTGGTTCTTCAAGCATTAATATTGATCTCAACATTGCAGCTCCCGCTTCTCCGGGTCACAGGACCACTTTTGGAAACAAGCAACAAAATTGCAAGTGGGGCAAAACTAGCCAAGTTGAGAGAGACCCGTCATCATTACCAACTCTACTTCTTTTTAGATGAAGCAATTTCTCGATTGTAAGAAGAGCATCGATTTAAACCGTTTGGTTTGGACTAATTTAACTAGACTTTTTTTTTTTAATTTTTGATCCGAAATGAAAGAACTAAATTGATTAGTTAGGTTTTACATTTGCTAAGTCAAATTTGAATTTATAAGTTTTTAGTTGGGTTATTTTTAACATGTTTTGATCGATAGGCCTTTAGTTTCATTTTTTTTTACAAGTTTTAATAAATCAATGGGTTCCGTATGGTTCAAGTTAATTTTTTTTTAATTTTTAAAATTTATTAAAACCAAAATCTAATTGATTTATTTTTAAAAAATATATTTCTAAGTAAAATTATCTCACAAATTTGAAAAATCGTTCAATATAGTTAGTTTTAGGTCAATTTTTATGAGATATTTTAGATAATTCAATTAATTTAATCACCCGTATTTCTCTGAGCACTTGTCATGCAAGAAATTTAGTTGATTGCCATGCTCGTTGAGATTTTCCTAAATGCTACTGGCTTACTTGAAGGATAACAATTTTGTTGATAATTATGAAATATTTTAATAACACTGAATAGTTAGAAATTAATTTATCGAAGCTTAGTTTCGTTGCATTTAATTCGTAAGTAGAGACAGATTGGCTAATTAGCTCCGAAGAAGAAATTTGTTAACAGGTATATGATACCAAAATTTAATTTGTATATTACCGACCCATTTTTTCATTGGTCTTTAGGTATTGATGATTTTGTGGGTGACAATTTTATTGATAAAATCACAAATAATTATTATTTATAAAAAAAAATATATCATTGATGATTTCTAGCATATCAGTAATTATATCAATAATATAATTACCATTGAATTTATAGATGAAAAAAAGATGCAAAAAAATATCAGCATAATTTTGTTGGTATTTCCACTTATGTATATGGAATATTATGGATGAAATATTCTTGTCAATGATTACATATTGTCAGTGGCTTTTCCTATAATTTTTTTAAACTCTCTGGAACTCTTCAATATATTTATTTCATTGTTGATTCTGTCTGAAATAATAAGTGGCATTTCATGTAATTTTTTGTCAATTTTCTAGAATTTTCTAACGGAGGTAATTCACCGATAATTTTGTTAGTAAATTATTGTTTAATAAAATTTCTAATAAACATAGTAGAAAAATTTAATTAAAAATCTAAATATTTATTATAGATTTTAAAATAAATCATTTTCCATACAATTCATCTTAAAGAGAGGGGCTGAAGGAGGACGATGAGAAGGAAGAGGAGGGTTTTGGTTGGGACCGAGGGCTAATGAGGTGGACTACATATGCCATCCATATATGATTTCAGTTCCATGTAAAATCACTGGAATTCAATTGTCTTAGCACTAAGTTGTTCTATATTTATAGCAAGATAGGTCCTTCGAGTGTAAACTTGTTGTTCTAAAATCAATTGAAGCTCTGGAGATCAAGAGCTTGAAGCTGATTGTAAGGATTTAATGGTCGATATACTATGGTGTGTCCACAAATCTTCAACTTTAGTGTTTGAGATACTGTAAACTTAATTTTTATAGAGTTCATTGGACGATACAATCTTTAAACACAAATTCAGATCAACTTTTGGATGGATTGAAGGATCATCCCTGTATCTCTCATACAATCATGTTATATATATTTCATGAAAAGAAAAAAAATAGTTAGTTAATTTTTAATAATAATAACTTAAAAAAATTATTAAAAATTAACTTACCATGAATTTTTGAGCTCGATTATTCATAAGTTGTTGCACTCTTTTTTTGTGATTATCATTTCACATTTGAATTTCTATTAAAAACTCCACTGATCTTGGTTCACGACTAAGAATTATAGCCATAAAAAAGAAATTTTTGTTAACCAAATATTTTTACAGAAAAAAAAAATTTAAAAATGAATTGAATTAATAAAAAAGAATCTTACCATCATTTCACATGTGAAATGAACGAAATGGATCTGCTAGTGTGTATGTTTATCGAACAATTAATCTCCACGTTTTAATTTAATTTGATTTTTATATCAATTTTAATTCTTATTCTTTTGATTATTATTTATATTTTTTATTCTTTTCTTAATTAATTTTTTTTATCTATGATATATTGGTCTTATTCTTTTGATTGCTATTTATTTAATTTAAAATAATTTTTTTTAATTTCATCATATTTCAACTTTTTTATTTATCAAATTTGGTCTTTGTTTCTTTAAATTTTTATTTGTTTTATTTGAAATAATTTATGAAATTAGATTTTTTTTCAATTTTATCCTCTAAATTTTTTTATATGTGAGATCTTATCCCCAATTTTTTTTAATAAACTTGGAAAAAAATTAAAATAATAATAAATTAGTTTTTAATTTTTTTATGATATTACCAAACATAAAAAAATAACTTGTTTTCTGGTAATTTACCTCCCATAAAATCCACATAAAAAAATTGTTTAAGCCCAAACAAGATAGAGAAACTCTAAAAAAGTGTCTTGTCGCTTTTCCCTCCTCGAAACGAAGCTTAGAGTCTCTGGTCCTTGGTTGCTGTTAAAGCATGGCCAGACTAGAGAGACAAGCATATATCATGACATGTTTTATCACATCGTAGAAGCAGAAAACCAAAACATCATTTTTAAGGATGTTTTGGATGGGCATCACACAAAAAATCATAGTTTCAAAGACTTGGCCTAGAACTGACTCGAAAAAAATGTTTATATCATTATATTGTTAGACCTGCTCAAATATAAATTATTTTGATTAAAATAACATGGTTTTGTTTTTTTTAATTCTTAAAATTTACCTGATGAACTGGATCAATTAATTCATCGAATCATTTTTTTTCCAGCTTAAAACTTAAGCTGAATCAGATTCTAAACCATGGGCTTTCCATATCGACCGACAGAGTTTAATAAGACTGCGTGAAACATCAAGCATGGCTGTACCAATTAATCAAAATTCTTACTTAAAGTCTATTTTTCTCAATTGAAATGTGGGCAACCATGTTGGTTCTGATTAAGCTTCGAATCAGCATCTGTTGCCTGGAGAATAGCCCAACTGAGGCTAAAGTAATTTGGACTTTGATTGATTATGTATCCTTCCTGAACAGCAACCCAAAATTGTTTTTTAAAACTTTTAGGCCATAACCTTCGGGGATGGTTTCATTCTATGCTTACAATTTACAATGGAGGATAAACCATCGTATAGTTATCAATGATAGTTAACATTAAACCTAGGGTATGAAATCGTCCTCCATTTATTTCTTATATATAAATAGTTAAGATTAAGCCTAAGATAATTAGAACTTTTTTTTTAATAACCATGTACTTCATACTAATTGTGTGTTTACAATCATGGTAATTTTGTGGTTTCCATGTAAAAGAAAAAAGAACCCGGGGATAAAAAAATTAATAAAAAAAGTATTTGGTTGCATTCATGATTAAATAAAAAGCTATTTAAAAAAAATAATCATATAAGAACATTATTAAAAAGATTTTATTTAATGATAATTTCATACATAACCAATATATTACTACATATGAAAAATCATTACCTTGAAAATGATATAAACTTGCAATACACATACTATTTTTTTCTTAATTTTCAAATTTTAATTTGTTAGCTAGGTGATGAAGTTGTCAAAAAACTTTACCTTTACTAGTTGAGCTTGGATTATTCTTGTAAAACTAGTTTTTTGTTCAGAAAAGAAATCCTATGATGCTTAAGTTGGTAAACACACGAGGAGAAAATAATAAATACAAAATATAAAGAGTTACAGGGATGCATATATGTTATGTATGGAGTTTGTATGGTTTTGTGTAGACAGAGATGGGAATTGTATATGGCATGGTTAGTTGGCTTTGTATGGCTAAGGTTCTTTGTATAGGTGACTAAGTGTATTTATATACTCAACACTAAAAATTTTTCATGGAAAAAGTGATGTATCTATAGGAGTCCATCAGAGAGAAAAAGAAAAGGTGTGTGTTTTTGTTATCCAATACATTTTGTATAGAAAAATACCATTAACCTGACATGGTGGTTATTGGTTTATGTGTTATATCATAGTTGCTATGTATGCATATTGTTGGTGAAAATTTTAGAATGCAAAATTATGCATGCTTCGCATAGAAAAACTTTTGTGTGCATAGAAAACTTATGCTCATAAAAAATTTGTTTGCGTGATTAGAATCCAAAAAAATGCATAAAAGGTCATGGATTGGACTGACCAAGTCATCGCTAAATCTAAGATAGAGTTTTGATCTGACATCTCCAGCTATTTAGGCAAGATTCAAACAACTAACATGTTGTCGCATGCATTGTACTCGTTAATGAGTGAGCCATGCACTACTTTTGGGTTGCGAGTGTCGTTATCCATTTTAGGGCTCTACATAAAAAAAGAAGAAGAAGAAGAAGAAAATAGAAAATAGAAAATAAAAAAATATTAGTGAGAAGAGTATACTAGAATGCCTAGAAAATTATTGAAGATTGGTTGAGTAAGATCAAATGTATAAGTTTCAAAAATTTGATAGTGTATTTTCAATTGATGATGACACTATTAGCAAACAAAATTCAAATAGAATGTTTCAAGGTTTATTTGAATTTATTGAGGGCGTAATTGCAAAAAAAAAAATTTTAAAGTCAATTTAGGTTTTAATTAAAAGAAATTAAAGTTTGAGGATTAAATTGCAATATTTAGAAGTTAATTTGATCAAATTAAGGGCTTAATTGCATATATATTAAAACTTGATGAGTAATTATAAACTTGATTGAAAAAAATTCAAAACCAAGGATGTAACTAGAAAAGACATGTGAATATAAGGATTGAAATTGACCAATTCGAGGGCCAAATTGAAGAAATAAGAAGTTTGTTAATTAATTAAGAGTCAATGCATAAATTCAAAACAAAGGACCAAAATGAAAAAAAGTGACCAACTTAAGGGTTGATAATTGAGTTTTGGAAAGGGTGAAATTGTATGGAATTAAAAGTTTGAAGGCAATTATGAGTGTAATTAAAAGAAATTAATAGAATAGGGGCTTAATTGAAATTTTCCAATTTCAAATAAAAAACCCTAAACGACATGTCTTTCATATTTACAGAAGAGAAGATAAGTAACACCTCGCTCGGTTGGCTAACCATTATTATTGATAGTTTTGGCTGATTGAGTTGTTAATTTAAAACAAATGAATGTGAAACTATAAATTTTTAAATTGAGTAAAGTTGGATTCAAATGAATGACTTGTATACTCTTTACAAACTTCACATTGTCTAAGACGATGATGATGTAGCATTGAAAGTGGATGACTTTGACACTGCAACTTTCATGCAAAGACTAACTTTTTTTTTTTTAAGTTCACACATAGCCTTTTCAACAAGTTCTTATTAATGGTTTAAAACCTTCCTTTCAAGATCAAGAGGTCACAAATGAATTCAAAACATTCTCAAACCCTAATGAAATTATATAAATATCCCAAAATTTAGAGACAAAAAATCGCCAAAAAAAAAGGCGAGGAGAAAAATATATAAAATATAAGGAAAAAAAGAAAAAATATCAATAAAAAACATAAGTGTAAAGGTCTAAGAGACTAAACAAAAAAGTTCTTAGTTTTGCAAGATTATAAGAGGCAAAAGTTTGCAAAAGAAAACATAGAGTTGTTGGTTCAAGTATACTTATTTTTTTTTAGCCAAAATTAGATCCTTTCTGGCTTCCTTTTGATGTTTTTTATTTACTTCTATTTTATGTTTATGTTTATAAGCATAAAAAAAGGTTTAAATACTCAATAAACAATGTTGTATTCACCTTTTTGTTGTTATGTTTTTATTTAATGATGTTTATTTTATTTTCTTAATTTATCATTTTGATATATTATAGTTGTTATTTAAGTTTGTTTTTAATATATAATGTTGTTTTAGTTTTTTTTTAACTTAAGCTATTAACAATAAACTAAAAATGCTCAGTGTTTCACGTGCAAGTCCACAGTGAAATACTGAGCAATCTTCTTCTTTTTTTTTTTCTTTTTGTTTTTTCCCATTTTTTTTGTTTTTTTCATTTTCTATGCCTTTATGGATTTTTTTGTGTATTTTTCTTTTAATGATTGTTTTTGTTTTATTTAGTTTGTTAATGTTAAGTTTTTTATTTAGTTATCAAATTTTTATAACATACATTCTGAGTTTGACGAGTTAATTTGATTTGACGAGTTAACCTTAATTTTTTTTTAATTAATAACATATACTAAAACTATTTAATGTTCCACTGTGCAGTCCACAGTAAAACACTAAGCTGTTTTTTTTTATGCCTTTATGGGTTTTTTTTGGTTTTTTTCTTTGTGTTTTTTTCCTTTTAGTTATTTTTTTATTTTAGTTTGTTAATATTATTTTTTTTTTGTTATCAGACTTTCATGACACTGATTCCGGGTTTGACGAGTTAATTTGGATTTTTTTTTTGCTTTTTTTATGGTTTGACGAGTTAACCCGGAATTCGTTTTTGTTTTTTTTCTTTTTAGTTATTTTTTTGTTTAGTTTAGTTTTTTAATGTTAAATTTCTTTCTATTTAATTATCAGACTTTCATGACACGTATTCCTAGCTTGACAGGTTAACCCATCAATTTTTTTTCTATTTAGTTATAAAACTTTCATTTGTGAATCCCATATTTGACAAGTTAATTTGGTTTGAAAGGTTAACCCACTTAATTCAGATTTTTTTTCTTTTTCTTTATTAGTTTTTTTCTTCATGTTGATTTTTTTTTAAATTAATCTATTTAATTATCTCACTTTTATGACACGACCTTACAGCCAGACCCACATTCAAGACTTTTGGATTCGATGTTGTAACCAAACTCACTTAAAATTGAGTTATGTAAGTTTAATATTATTATTAATATTATAAATATTACTCTTAGGTCAAGCGTTGCAGCTAAACCAAAGGCTCTTGAGCATATCTTTGCAAAAAGACCCAATACTCTTAGATCTTAGCCTTTTTTGATATTTTTTATGCACGAAAAAAAATAACCCATGGCGTGTGTCTTTGTTTTTTTTCTCTATTTTCTTTTTAAGCCTTTTACTGTGGATTTCACAATACAGTTCATAGTGAAAAAGCTGGTGTCTTTAGTTTTTTTTCTTTTTTTTAATTTAGTTTCTTAATATTAATTTTTTTCTATTTAATTATCAGACTTTCATGATATGGATCCCAGGTTTGACAAGTTAACCCAGTTTATTCAGATTTTTTTCTTTTTTTTCATTAGTTTTTTTTCCTGTAGGTTTTTTTCTCTTTTCTTTTTCCTTTTTAATTAATCTTTTTTTAATTTTTTTATTGATAATAAATTATTTTTCTATTTAGTTATCACACTTTCATGACACAAATTTTAGGTTTTGATGGGTTAACTTGATTTGACGGGTTAACCAGATTGATTCAGATTTTTTTTTCTCATTAGTTTTGTTATTCTAATTTCATCTTTTAATATTATATGCAGTTTATAGTGAAAAGGCTAAAGTCTTTAGTTTTTTTTTTTGCTTTTTTTTTATGTCTTTCATTGTGGATTGCACAGTACAGTCCACAGTAAAAAGACTGATATTTTTTATTTTTAATTAATTTTTTAATTTAGTTTGTTGATATTAAATTTTTTTTCTATTTAGTTATTAGACTTTCATGACACGGATCTCAGATTTGATGGGTTAACCCAGTTAATTTAGATTTTTTTTCTTTTTTTTTTCATTAGTTTTTTTCTTCTTATAAGTTTTTTCTTTTATTATTTCTTTTTATTCAATATTTTTTTATTTGATTTAGTTTATCAATATTAATTTTTTTATTTAGTTATCGACTAATGCTTTTAGTTTTTTTTCTTTTTTTTCTTCTTATTGTTATGCCTTTATCTGTGGACTACGCACTAGATTATAATGAAGAAGCTTATGTCCTTTTGTTTTTTTTGTTTAATTTAGTTTTTTGATGTTTAATTTTTTTTCTATTTTGTTATCAAATTTTTATGACACGAATCTTGGGTTGACGGGTTAGCCCAATTCATTTTGTGTTAACCCATCATTTGTTTTTCTATTTAGTTATCAAACTTTTACGACATGAATCTAAGGTTTGTCAGGTTAAATTGGTTTGAAGGGTTAATTCAGATTTTTTTTTCTTTCTTTTGTTTTTTTTTAATTAATCTATTTAATTATCATACTTTAATGACATGACCTTGTAGCCAGACCTATATTCGAGACTATTATGTATGGTATTATAGTCAAACCCACTTAACCTTGGATCATGCAAGTTTAATATTATTATTAATATTATAAATATTATCTTGAGCGTTACAACCATATCCAAGACTCTTAGGTGTAGTTTTGAAATTTTTTTAATACTTTTAGATCTTATTTTTTAAAATATTTTTTATGCAAAAATCATTGACCCGCGACATCGCTGTAATTAGTGTATGCTAAAGCAAGGGTGTTTTACCTTGGGTTTTTTTAGATCTGTTCATATACAAAATGGGTTCAGAAAACCAATTTTGAATTCACGTTATGTGAACATATAATGTGTTTTAGGTTTATGCTTGTTTGGATCTGGTACCTCTTATTTGATTTTCATGTTTTTTATTAGTTTTTTCATTCAAACATGTTTGTATATGATACTGTGACTTATTAGAATAAAAGGAGGATGTTTTAGAAGCTAAAAATATCCATTTTTGGGTTTGGAAGTGGTTGCCATTTCTAGGCATGATTTTTTTTTAGGGGGGTTTAGGCAATGTTTTTTGTGTTTATAGGGAAACATTGCCTTAACCTTAACCCTTAAATTTTAATCAATTTTAGTCATTTTTTTTTGCACACACACTTTTTTTATGCACGATCAACCAATAATTTATTGTTTATTCACATCAATAACATTTTTAAATGGTTTTTAATCATATAGTTTTGATTTTGAACCAAAATCTATTTTGATTAAATCATGATAATTCATTGATAATTGAGTGAATAGATACTAAATTATTGATCCTTGCATAATTTTCAAGATGTATATGCCTTTGGTTTGCCTATATCTAGTTTAGTTTGAGAGCCATGTTGTTGGGTTCATGTTGAATGTTCTTCATTTGTTTACCAATAATCTAGTTTTTATTTGCATTAATAATATGATTTTAATTCTAGGGTTTTGGTTTAGAATCAAAAACTGAAATTTATTTTAATAAAATCATGATGTTTTAGTGATAATCGAAGTATTGGATACTAAATTATTGATTCTTTCATGATTTGCAACATGTATGTACTTTTTTTGTGACTAAATCGTGTTTAATTTGGAACCCACATTGCTGGGTTTGATTTCAAGTGTTCTTTGTATTTTTTTTTTGTGTTTCATCCGTTTTGTTTAAGAATTTAAGTTTTTGTGTTTTTTTAGGCGTTTAATCTTTCTTTAGCTTTGGTTTTGTTTTTGGGTTGTTTTTGAGTCAAACCATGATTTTTGGTTTTGTTTATGGTGGAACTGAAAACTTTAGGTCAACCCGATTGGGTCAGGTACAAAACAATTGGGTCAAAGGGTCTTATACCTTGTTTGCTTTGATATTTTTGTTATCAGTTTTTTAGGTTTAAGAGTGTTTGATATTTGACTTGTTGTGGGTAGTTTTATTATAAGAAACAATGGTTGTTTTTTTTTTTGCCGAACAAAGCCTAAAAATAAGACAAATAAAAAAATATTTTTTTCTTGCATGTGGCCAAAAATTCTAATTTCAGCATCCTTTTTGATGAAAATTTAAATCATTTTGCATTTTTTTTTAAATATTGCATGGATTTTACAATAAGTTCATAAAATTTTAAAGGATTTTGGCCTATATTTCAAAAATATCAAAACAATTTTTTTATTTTAATATGCAAGATTATGAACTTATATGCAAGATATATTCCTAATATTCAATAAAATATAATTTATTTTATTTTTCATGTTGACATTGAAACAATTAGATTCTTAACTTGATAAGATAGTAATTTCCTTAAAAGACTTTTTTTAAACCCTAGATAGATCAACAATTATAGTACAATATTTTTTTAATTTATATCAAGTAAATAAATAATATAGTTTGCCTTAAGAAAAATATTGTGTTAGGGGTATTAATACTTTATCTTTATGCAATTAGTTCGTTTACACAGATTCTGAGATTATTTAGGGTTTTTAGTAACTGAAATACTAGTGGTGGCTCCTTTTTTTTTCTAATAATAAAGGACAATAATTGTCTGTACTTTTAACCCATATTATTCCTAATAATCCCGATCCAGGTGGATAATTGCTGTGATGCTATACACGTGCGACAACGCATGTGACCCATTATGGCCTTCAGCGGTTGCCTTCCAAGATGTTAACATGTTTATCTCGTTGAAATCTTTTCATAGATATTGATCATGTCAAAATTAAAGCTTATATATGGCCTTAGACTTTATTTAGCATTGTAGTCCAATCATGTTTTTAAGAATTTTTAGCTTTACATTATTTTTTAATATTTTTAAATTGTTTTGATTTGATAATATCAAAAAAATTTTAAAAATAAAAAAAATATTATTTTTTTATATTTTAAAATAAATATCGCTTTAAAAAATAACCTATAATATAATCCTAATTAGGCTATTAGTGCCTCACTACTTGCCATGTCAACTTGTGCATTATTATTTGAGTGAGAGCTTATGTTTATTTTTGTCTTTTTTTAAAGTATATTTTACTTGAAAAAATATTAAATTAACATTTTTTATTATTCTTTAATGATTTTGATATAACGATGTTTAAAATAAAAACTTATTTTATTATATTTTCATATAAAAAATATTTTAAAAATTTTTTTAATAGCAAATACACAATGAATGCATGCTCGGAGCTGAATTATTACGAAATGCATGGGAGAGAAACTTCGCATGGAAGGATAAAAACTTGTATGGCCGGACATTCCTTCCTATTTGGGCTGGGCCGAACAATTGGGAGTTCTAGCAATTCCTACTGATTGGCCCATGACTATATGGCTAGAGTATCATTTTTTTTAAAAAAAAGAAAATAATATACCATCATTAATGAATGTCTTTATTTTTATAATCATCAAATAAAAAATTAAAAGATTTTAGCTGCAGAATCTGTTAGAGCGTAATTTTTAAATTATATGTATGTGTGAGCAGTAAAATTAACGATGTGCTGGTTTTGGGAAAGAGGAGAAAGGCTTATTTAAAAAGAAAGAAAGAAAAAAAGAGGAGAAAAAGACGTAACGCATCCTAGCTATCACAGGAAAGTTAAGATACTAGAAGGTATTTTAGTAATTGCATATAATATTTGCAAATATGCAAGCATGCTTTTTATGATTTTTTCAAACCAACGTTTTCATGATAATTTAAGGTTGACCACACAAAAGACTCATCTTATATATATATATATATATATATATGTATGCATCAAAAGTTCAAGTTTGGACTGAAATTATTGAACTTTACCGGATCAATAATCTAATTATCCAAGGCTTAGATTTAGATTAAATAAAAAAACTTTGATTGATTAAAAAGTTAGTGTTTCTCAGGTTTTAACTCTTTTTTTTTTTAATGTTTTCTAGGTTCAATCATGGTAACTCTCATTTATTTTTTAAAAATTGAGCTTGGACTTTTGGTCCCTAAGACTATCCCCACGGGCATAGCCGTTTTAATAATAGTGGTTTCAATGTAAAACGATTGCTTGAGCTTACATTACCAATTTCATAAATATTCAAAAGTAGAAAAACAGATGGAGTGGACGATCATCTGGTAAGAATAACTAGGGTTTCTTTTTTAGCAATCATGAGCTTTGTTGACGATGTAATGCTATTATTTGCCAAAATGGCAGCCGGATCATGAAATTGGGCCCTCCCGTACATCAAATTTAACGGCAGGCTGATGAGTGTTGCGTTATAGAGATCGAGAAGGTTTTACTTTGATCAAAGACAATCCATTTTGACCAAATTAATCTGATTTTTTTAATATATTGCACGAAATGAAAGCAACAAAAGACCTCCAACGTTCAAGCATGTACCATGTTGTCTTACCTTATATTATACGTAACATATGGGTTATTGAATATTTCAACTTTCTCCACCAATCATTAATTTTAACAACAATCCACGTCAGATTAATGAAACCTGTATGGTCAGTCAAGACAGCAAATTCTTATGATATTTAAGCTATAATTACTAGATATTTAGAGTATTAAAGAGATGGATATATATATATATATATATATATATACTATCCAAATTCACCAAAAAACAGAAAGAATTTTTTTACCAACTTCGAAATTATTACTTTTTAATTATCCATATTGTTTCTCTCATTTTCATGTATTAAATTCTCTTCTATACTGCAAATATCTAGTAGTTACAATTTAAATACCACAAAATTTCTTGTAAAGCCGTGCCATTGACCCTAAAGAAAGCTAACCATGGCAAACAAAAAAAACCTTTGGATGCACATCATTATTCGCCTTCTCAGTCTCATGCTTAGCAGGCGCCCTACGAGGACGGTACTTTGATGGCCAGCCCAGCAGGTACGTTTCCCCGAGATTTTAACGTTTTCAAACATGAAGCAAATATTGAATATTCTGACACTTAATTTCTTTTTTCTTCGTTAATTTCCTTTAAATTTGAAACTTAATTTTGACTGATAAACAGACTAATTTAAAAATATCTCCTCTTGTTGTGAGAGAAGTATTCAGCATTCTAGATGCTGTTGGATTATGATCATTTACTATCACTTAAAACGTGTTTGTTATTATTATATATGAAATAAAGATTTTTTTTTATAAGTGGCTGTGGTGTCTTCTCCAACTTATTATTATTATTATTATTCCAGATCCAACATTATTTTTTATTAGATCTGATATTTTTTAATTATCTAATTAAAATATTATTTTTATGGCTCATTAATTCGTTTAATATTTAAATAATAAATTCTTCATATTAAATGGTTTTTTTCCTGAAAGGTTGTATGTCCTCAAAAGTTGTATATGAAATGTGGGATCTATTGGGACATGTTAATTGCCTATTAATTATATAACAACTCTTCTTTTGCTGGAAAATCATTAGAAAATAGCATTACCAGAAAATTAATTAATATATACAAGAATATTGATAGATTTTTTTTTAAATTAAGGTGAATTTTACCTATAAAAAATTAGAAGGTAGGAGAAAATAATAATAAGAAGAAAAAAATAACGGATCATTCTTACAAATAAAATTACCGACGCTATAACCGTCACTAATATTCATCAATAAACCTATTAATACTTTTTAAGTTATAACTTGACAATCAACCCTTCTCCCCCTCACTTACTTCTTCTTTTTTTTCCATTCTTTTCTTATAAAAAATAGGTAAAAGATCACCAATTACTCACTCTCTTGAAAAAGAGGGAAACTAAAAAGTCTATGTTGATAGCTAGCCTAATCATTTGGCTTGAAACTAAACAGGCCATGTTACATATTTTTAACTTATTTTTAAAATGTTTTTTTTCCTTTTTGATATAATATGTATAGTTTGTTTGTGTATCAACTTGTTTTATAGCTTTTTTCTATAATTTTTTTTATCAATACATGATTTGTATATATTTGAGTTTGTTTGAGATTTTGAAAAAAATATTTTTGTTTCTAATTTGATGAAATTGATTGTTTGACTTAGATATTTTATAAAAAAATAAATAATAACTTATTTAATAGATGCAATTGATATTTTTTCAATTTTACTTTTGTGTTGAAAATTTCACTAAATGTGGAGGAACTTGAATTTCATAAGAGATTGCCAATGATTTAAACTTACTCTTAAAATACATTGAATAAGTTCGAGTTACATCAATGTTAACTAATTTATTTAGTTCATATAATTAATTAATACATGTTATCATCAATATTCAATATAGATTTGATATAAATAATGGATGATCATTATTGAATGTATTGAATTTCAGCCGAATGGTTAGATAGGATGGATTATTTTTTTATTTAAATGTTAAAATTTTATCTTTCATTTATTAACTTATAATTCATATCTATCATATAGGTTGTTTCATTTTTGGTATGAAATATAAAAAAAACCAAAAATTATGTTGAAGAATTAGATATTGTAAGTTGTAGAAATGTGGCGGTTTGGAGGGATTTAGACCTCCGTATACCTTAGAGGCTATATGGATAGAATACATTCAACATATGGATCCATTTCTTTCATTTCACATATGAAACGAATGTTAAGATTTTTTTTTAATACAACTATTTTTTTTAAATTGTTGTTTATATGAAAATGTTTAACTAACAATAATTTTCTTTTGCAGGCTATGATTTTTGACACGAACTAAGAACATTGATTTTTTTTTTTTGTAAAAACTCATATGTAAAATGATGTCAGTTAGAAAAAGGTATGTTGGATTTCAACAATTTCTTTTCTTAAGTTATTTTTTTTTAATTAGTTCATTTTTTTTCTAGGAAATATATAACAACTAGTTAAAATGGAGATACGAGGATGATCCTTCAACTAATCTAAAACCTGATCTAGATTTGTGGTTAGAGGTAGGATCGTCTGGTGGACCCAACAGAAATTAAGTTTATAATTTCTTAAATACTAGAATTGAGGAGTTGTGAACGACTTAAAGTGTTTTAACCACTGAATGCTGACAATTCATTCTAAGCACTCAATATTTGAAATTCTAGATGATTTTAAACTAACAAGTTGAAGTTTGGATGACCCATCTTATTGTTGAGACAAAACTACTTAGTGCTGAGATAACCGAACTCCGACAATTGTATATAGAGCTTAAATTATACATTGGCGGTACATGTGCTCCCCCTTATCGCTCCTCTATCATGACAAAGAACCACCTCCTCCTCCTTCAGATCTTTTATTCTAGATGATTGTAGTTAAACTAATAAATTTTTAAATTTATAATAAATATTTGATTTTTTAATTTATTTTAATTTTTTCCACTCTATTTATTATATTTTTCTTAAAAAATATTTAAACAACTTACTAATGAGTTAATAGATGAAATAAATCTATTAGTATATTTCAAAAAGTTGAAAACAATTATTGAAAGTGTCACTAACACTATTTAATTACCAAAAAGTTAATTTTATATATAATATGAAAATAAATCACTGATAAAATTATAAATAATCTTTTTCATCATGATATTCCATTTTTAATGATGAAAATGCCAATGGAATGATGCTGATATTTTTTTTGTATGACATGTTTTTTATTTTTAAATTTATTGGTAATTGTATTATCAACCGAATAAGAGACATAAAAAAAATTTTAAAATAATTTTTTTAATGAATAATAATTGTTCATGATTCTGTCGATAAAAGTTATATCGACAAAATCAATATTTAAATAAAGATAGAATATGCTATCCATAAAATGCTAAATTATGGTAGCGTAAGTTACGGGGGATTTTTCATAAAAATAAAAGGTTCTCTCTTTAACATATTAGACAAAAGATTTAGTGATGTCTTTTCACAATTTGATATTTGTGTTTTCTTGGAATGTAATTGACATGATTGAAGGTATGTGTTCTTATACTTCCCTTTTTATTTAATAAAAATGATATTGCTAACAGATTCCTCAATTTTTTTTTAAAAACTCTTAACTTTATAATAATAATAATAATAATACCAAAAAAAGAAAAGAAGTATTCAAGCGGGATTGTGTCGATTTTGCTTGCTTAATGAGATCGGCCCTGCTACTGTTTAATGTATTGTTGTCGACGTGAAATTGATAAGAATGGAGGCATGACAACAATACAGACATCTAATGTGACGTAAAGCACCCTATTTTTCTTGCACTTATCTAGCTTTTTTGAGCCGAACCGAGCATACACACTCAAGCTTATCCCCATATTGTCTCGCTTTAATTATGCATGGTAAGAAAGGAATCTCCAGAAGCCCTTTCCCATTACCTTTGCATAATGGGAACATCAAAAGTTGATTATAATTAACACCTTTGGATACTCTATTAATTAGCAATTGAATTGTGCTCATTGCCGATAACTTTTTTCTTTCAATGAATGCATTAAATGTGAATATTCTTTTTAAGATTTATTTGAAGAAAAGATCATTAATTTTAATCATACTATGATTATAATATACCATCTCAGAAAAGAAAAATAAGAACTTTTTATGTATATCTTTACATGTTTCTCATGTAATCAATTAAAAAAAAATTGTTTAGCTTATAAATACAATATGGCAAACAAATGATTGGATAGAGGGAAGTTTATCTTAGAATGTCTTGAAAATTTATACAAAAGGAAGTTGTTAATAACGTTTTAGTGTTTGGCTGTAATAAATTTTGCTTTAAGATGCCTTTTATTTGTTTTTTTTACTTAAAAAAATCAAATTGGTGTTTTCTTAAGTATTTTTTTTTTGATAATTTTGACATGTTAATATAAAAAATATAAAAAATTATTTTAATATATTTTCAAGAAAAAATCCTCTTAAANTGCTTTAAGATGCCTTTTATTTGTTTCTTTTACTTAAAAAAATCAAATTGGTGTTTTCTTAAGTATTTTTTTTGATAATTTTGACATGTTAATATAAAAAATATAAAAAATTATTTTAATATATTTTCAAGAAAAAATCCTCTTAAAAAACACCATGTGCCATAATATAAAAAACACATATTAATAATAAAATCATTATTTTTCACGCACACATATCTATGATAAAATCGTTATTTTCCATGTCATAAATAAACATAACCGGTCGTTATCATGAATTTTTGAGTTTTAAAATCATTATTTTTCACATCATAAATAAACTTAACCGGTCGTGATCATGAATTTTTGAGTTTTCCCGCTATCTAGATTCACATTCTAATTTTGACTTTTATGTATATATACAGAGAGAGTTTCAACAAATTCACACCATACCACACTTTAATAAGTGCTACTTCTTCTGATTAAATAGTTTAACGTCTCTCCTTCAAGGCCTATAAATATTGTCACGGACGTAACATTTTAGGATAGCAATTAGCAACACATTTCATAAGCAGAGATGGGAAACAATCTAGGAGGAGGGAATAAAGCAAAGGTGATGTTGATCAATGGTGAAACTTTCAAGTTAAAGACTCCGGCAAGGGCCGGCGAGGTCGTTAAGGATTATCCAGGGTATGTATTATTGGATTCGGAAGCTGTTAAGCATTTTGGGATTCGTGCTAAGCCATTAGAGCCTCAACAAGAGTTAAAGGCCAATAAAATATATTTCCTTATAGAGTTGCCTGAAATTCCTGAGGAAAAGGATCCTAGGAGGGTTCGGTCAGCTATACATATGAGCGCCAAAGAACGGCTTGAGAACTTGATGTTATCTCGGAGGTCAGTTTCTGACATGTCGATGGTTAGACCATCGTCGACTCGAACATCAGATGGGCGGGAGCCGGTTCAGGTGAAAGTTAGGCTGCCTAAGGCACAAGTGCAAAAATTGGTGGAGGAGAGCCAAGATGAAGTAGAGGTAGCTGAAAAGCTTATTGATCTATACATGGGAAATTCCGGCGGTATTAGTGGTACAGATGGGCACCGGCACGTGCATTGGAAGCCGGAGCTTAGTAACATCACGGAGAGTTTCAAGGCAACTAATGAGGTGTGTTATCTTTTAACTTAATTGATTTTCATGTGCATTTATTAATTTAATCCTGAGTTTTGTACATGCTAGGCAGATTTGCAAGAGAGTCCCGACTTTACGATTCATCTAAAATAAAGCTGATTTCTTCAAGGCTTCTAAGTTGTTGTTAGAGGAATGAGTCATACTGCAAATCATGGAAGAAGAAAGTAAATAAAAAATAAACGTCAACGTTGAGACTAGTTAGTCCTTTAGACAACAAGAGATAAGTAAAAAAAAAAATAGAAACGATAAAGATTGAGATGGAAAATAGAATGATTTTTTATCTTTTTAAAGAAAGTTTATGGATACAAGTTTTATTTGTCTATATTATCTTCTTCTTCTTTTTTTGGTCTCCATACACTAACTAAATGCTAGATAATGATAGTAGAAAAAAGAAAATATAAGTTTCATATGCTTCTGAAATTAGAATATTAGTCGTCATCGTCCGTGAACAATTCTTATAATTAATTTATTGCTCATCTTTTGCTGTAAAAAGTTAAACAACAAGTGCTATAGATGTATAAGAATCCTACTCTTGCAGGTCACATGCCTTATAATTAACCTCCTAATTTCTTGGCTGTTACAAAATAAAGTTGCGTTGTTGATCGTTGTCCAGGTCTTCTCTCCATTGGGTCGACATTAGTAATTAGTCTCCTTTTCTAGTTTCAATTGGTACTTGAATTATGACGCCCTAGTTGCCTTGGGGGACAAAAAAAACCCTTCAGATATTTAAATTTCTGTGAAATTTGGACAAAATTATGTATTGATATTTTTCATTAAACAAATGTGCAGAAACGAGTGAGTTTTGCTCAAGAAAAGGGGAAACCCGTTTAGCCGTTGCTTCTCCTTGGAAAATCAACTAGTTTAAAGTACGGATTTTGGAGACCAGAAGTCCCAGAAACCCCTCTTCATTAATTTTAGCAGGAGCATCTCATTGGCTCATTGGCACCTATTTTGTTGTAAATATTTTGTCATCATGTCTTTTTGCAATTTAATTGCAAGATACATAGCTACAATTTAGGCATGGATCAGCTATGATGATATTTGTGTATCCCATTAGTTCAATTCAACATCTCCATTCGAGAATATTAATTCCAATCTCCTGATTCTATGGCTAATCAAGACTTATTGCTTTAATTCTAGCAACATTTACTGTGTCCTTATTTTTTAAAAAATGTTTTTTAAACAACAATATCTAAAATTCCTCAATGAACTCAATAATATTTTCTGGATACATTGAAAGATTCTAATTCGTTGAAATATTGTCAACCCGGCAGTCTAAATTTCTACAAGAACAATAAATAAATAATTACTAATTAAATTATGGTAACAATTAGCGGCGGAGCTGGGATTATTTAACAGGAAGGGCAAAACTAGTATAATAAAATATAATTTTTTATATATAAACTATACTAATATATAAAAATAAAATTAATATATTAAAAAAATTGATATATAAAAACAAATCTAACATAAAAATGAGATTATTGGTTCTTAAAGAAAAAAAATTAAATTGAATTAAACTGAATATGTGCTGTTTAAAGAACTTAATTTAGTAAGTACATGTGATAATTTTTTTTAATAATTTTGATGACTATGCTAAAAGTAAAACATAAAAAAAATCCAAGTATAATTAAAATAAATCCATAAAATATATTGAATTTATAAGAAAAAATAACATTCACTGTAACAAGAAATAAAAAAAATAGTAAAACTAGTAGATCTAGAAAAAAAAGTATATATATATATATACCTCATCAAATTCTTAACAAATATTAAAAAAAATAAAATATTTTAAATTTGAATCACTAGTTACCTTATTTTGTTGAACAATGAATTAATTCAAAGCTTTATTTTAACATTTCCACATTGCTTTGTATTATTATATTTTTTTGTTAGGATTCTAGAGAAAAAAAACAGAAATGGTAATGAAAAATAATTAAATTGAAAAGATTTTTTTTTGCAACTTAGACGAAGAGATAATTTTATATTTAAAAATAACTAATGAAATAATATTTTATTATTAGAAAACTAATTACTTGTTATATTTAAATATTAAATAAAAAATAAAAAATATTTTTCAGGAGTGTTTTGCAGGGCCCGGTCCCTGGTTGCCACCCCTTGATTCCGTCTCTCTGTGTGCATTCTTTTGATTAAAGAAGAAAAAGAAAAAAAATCTAGTTATTTTGCATTCCTTTAGTTAATTATAATTTAATACTGGTAGTTTAAAGAGAGTATCGATTAATCCTTGTAGTTTCATAAACTATATATATAACCCAGATTGTAACCTCCTTCAACCCATACTCTATAACCTGATCGCTTTATTGATTTCATGTTTTTTTTTTTTCAATTTTAGTAAACCAAAGGAAAGAGAAGGAGGAAGATGGGAAAACCGAGTAGGAAATAGGGTAATTTTCTTTAAAAAAAATAATTAAATTGAGGATGCTTAGAAACACTATATATTATAATAAACTCCGACAGCGAATGGGCAATCAAAAAGGAGCTTTCCAGGTGGGTCAACCGATTTTTTGCCTTTTCGCGATGCTCGTACGTAGTAAACCTTTATTTTCCAGTAAAGGCCCAAGACCACATGATACTTGACCTACCATGCATCTGTAAACCCTTTTCTTCAACTTTCCAAAACCTCCCACCAATCTTTTTTAACAGAACTGAAGCGTGTGAGCAGCAAGAAAAGAAGATGCTGTGGTAATTAGCCCCACCATTGGCAGTACTCGATCCCACGTCGATTTCACCTTCCAGTTCATCTGGGCCATTCTGTGTTTCAAGTTTTCTTCATGGAAATAAATAGCAGACGAAAACACAGTCTGGTGGATGAGGTGGAGGATGACCTAGCTCTCTTCCTCCTTTTTCTCGATTGATCCATCTCGTACATGGCACATCACAGCTCTTGGCGTTTGTCATGACCCATGCAGATATTGCATGTACGCATGTATCTCTTGACGTTTTCGTATTATGACAAGTCATTACTCTTCTTTCGTCTTACAGCTTTTCGTTAATGTTGCTTGCACGAATTTGTCAAGAAGCACATGCCAAGTCTCATGGATTTTAATGCGCAGCAAGAAATTGACATATATAAAGTTTGCATAAAGTATACAAAAAAAATCCTGCTGCCTACTTCAGATGAAGCCTGGACCGCCCCCACAATGACATTAATTAAAAGTAAGAAGTTAGAGATAAAAAAATAAATAATAATAACCCACTAGGAAAATGTGATCGTATTAACCTTTTGATCTTTTCATAACTGGCTACTGTTGATGCCACCAGAAACTCGTTTTCACTTTTGTTGCCTGTGCCAGTTGCCACCCCCAGCAACAAGAAAAAGATCATCGTAATTAATTATTTTCCGACACGTGGAGACACCCAAGAGGCAAGCGCAATAAGTCATGCCACTTGTCAAGGGAATGGGTTACAGCCACTTGTTAATGCTGAGGTGTCGCCAATCCTGACAGTGTAGTCTACACGTGGTAATGGAATGACGGCGACTTTAGCCCAGTTGTTAACAGCAAGAAAATGCTCCATAATCCCTGAGGTCTGGACATGACCTAACTAACAAAGATTGTCTTTTTCTGTGCAAGTGAGGTTCTAGCCCAGTGATGGGAGGGGCTTGTTCCCTTTCTCAGCATATGGGTTCGAATCTTACCATGCACGCCTGTCATCCCCGCGGTGCCTTACCTTTTCACTGGGCTTGCAGAATGTTCAGTGAACTGTGTGGATTAGTCGTGGTGTTCGAACCTTACCATGCACGCCTGTCATCCCCGCGGTGCCTTACCTGTTCACTGGGCTTGCAGGATGTTCAGTGAACCGTGTGGATTAGTCGTGGTGCGCGTAAGCTGGCCCGGACACCCCACGTATATAAAAAAAAAAGATTGTCTTTCTGTGTCCCTCTCCCAATCACGTCCCTCTCACGTGGCTTGCCCACAGCTGGCCGGCACCGCCCCCCTTTCTGATTTTTAGTGACTTATTAATTTTTTTTTGGATTTTTTATTGTGTAATAAGAAAAAATAATTAGAGCAATTAAATATTAATTATTTATTTAATTAAATATTAATCAAAAAAGCACTTAGAAATTTTCAAGTTTGACACCTTGTATAGAATTTATTGTTATATATAATTCTATAATTTAGTGTTGAGTTTTTATTGAATTTTATCTTGTAATATTAAATTAATAATAA
The DNA here is from genome assembly GCA_015708895.1 of Populus ilicifolia. Lineage (NCBI taxonomy): Eukaryota > Viridiplantae > Streptophyta > Magnoliopsida > Malpighiales > Salicaceae > Populus > Populus ilicifolia. Next base: position 200,426 of record SRLM01000914.1, read on the forward strand.
ATTTATTTTATATTTTATATAATGATAAAAAAATTAACTTGACTCAATAAATAGAGTCTATAAACCATAAACCAGGTCTTGAATTTAATAAATAAATTAAAAATTAATAAAAAATTAAGTTATAATTTTTTAAATTTAAACCATTATATTAAATTTAATAATAATTTTAAAAAAATATTTTTTTTATAGTAACAAGATATTTGAGTCCAGCCTGCAACAAAAGGGCAGGCGATAAACTAGTGTTGAGCTAAATAATAACACTTGGATGCACGTGTCGTCTAAAAAATAGTTGAAATTGGATCTCAGTGACGTCTAAAAATGAAACGAAGGGAAGGTGATCTATAAAATCATTTTTTTTATTAAAATAAATAAATAAATACAATAATCATCCTTAGGCCTTTTGGCAGACATCATATCTTTCCAATGGTTCACCGTACAGACGCGCAAGGATATAATAATTGGTAATAGTATTTACATCCCATGTCGTCGTATCTTTAATTAGATTTTTTCATATTATTAATAAAATAATTAAAAAAATTTATGACTGTTAATTTCAAAATTTTAAAAAATTAATTAAAATATTCATAAACTAATTTATATATCTACTATTATAAAAACAAGGAGAATAATTTCTTATAAACATCCCAACAAGTGATTTATTTATTATCTTATCCATAAAAAAAACAATTTTATCTTGGTGTAATATGAAAATTACACAAAAATTTATTATTATTATTATTATTATTAAAAAAAAGACCTCAAGTATTAGATATAAAGGTTGTTTGGAAATGTGATTGAACATATATTTTTTAAAAAAATTATTTTTTATTTTTATTAAAATTTAATATGATTTATATGTTTTAAAATAATAATATAAAAAATAATTTTTAAAAAATAAAAAATTTATTAATATATATATATATATATTTTAATATAAAAAATAATTATTATTATAATCTAAAACACGTTCAAGAAGTGATAAGGCACTCAGTTCCTGAAATCGCATCCAACCGCATAATGTGGAGAGGTAAAATGACATTTGCAGAGGATATTGAATCCAGCAGGATCCCATTCCTTTGTTGTGTCTTGTCATCGATCGGTTTAGTGAAGAGTTGAAATTAAGAGATTTGGGCTTTTTATTGTATTATTGTGCTGTTTTTTTTTTTTAATTATGAGATAAAAACAGTGCTCGGTGACTGATTAATAAATTGCTTTTATAAATATTTAATTAAGACGACTAAGTTGCTTTGGATAAAAGAATGTACGGCGCTGAATATTTCCTAGATATTCCAGTCTGCTTTTCTCGAATCAAAAGTGCATGATGGATGTAATTATTTCCGATTGTGGAGTAAAATACGGCTCACATCCAAAATCTTTTGTGATCTGATGTATAATGCTATGTGTTAACAAACAAAAATACTTCTAGTTAAAAAGTAAATAATTTTTTTTTTAAGATTGATAAAAAATTACCACATTGTAATGGTAAATAGAAAAATATAAAGGGGGCACAGGTTTATTTTTTTCCCCTTCGATTTTAGTTGTTATGTAACGTGGGACACCGAACAATTAATGAAGTTTGAAACTCCTTTGCTAATTAATTCGTTTCACTGCTTTCTTTGTAATATCCCTCCACCCTTAATTTATTGTGATAAGAAATAAATAGAGATTTTTGTGGCTTGGTACATCTTAAATCAAGGTGGACGTCATTGAATGGTGTAGCTTGATGTGAAATTGGCAGGAAGCATGCCACTGCGATGGATCTGTGTGCAATGTTGGCTCTAATCCCATGGTTAGTGAGTAGAAAATAATTATTTAGTTAACGGACGTGAGAAAATAACTAAAAAAACATAATTTATTCAAAGTTTTTTGAAACTCCAGTTAAAAGCGGGATTAAACAACCTCCAGACATGAAAGAACGCCGACACCAGCTTCGAGTGCTCGGAGGCCACGTTAGGGTTGCCAGCTGCGTAGTTTTCTTTTAAAGGAATCTCTTAGCCCTTGTATTTGATCATTTTGTATTCCAATCTCCACCCTTTTTGCATTGCTCGTTGCTGATGAGCTTGGTGAGATATGATCGGTAGAATATAGCCTTTATGGTTTGGTTGCGTAATATAATTCTTTTTTTTTCCACTTATGTCCTTGGAAGCTCAAAATCGGTCGGTCCAACGTCCATATTCATGTATTGTTATTTTTGTATTTGTGTTCTTTATTTATGTTTGATATTTACACGTAGAAAAGACATATTGTGAGCAATTGTGAATTTTTTTTATTCTAGTTCGAGGTCACCACTCTCAACAATGATGTCACAAATAGTAGTGGTGATCAATAACATGGAGATTTGTCGCAAAGATTTGGAGAAAAGAAGGAAGAAAACACGCACATGATTTGAACATGCCAAGAACTTAACCAATTCCCTCTTGAAGAGGTAATATGAGACACAACCAAGACCTCATTTGTTATCCACACGGAACATCTGATCCCCCAACGAACAAAAGTCATGGCCACTGTCGCCTTCGGCTAGTCCATTAGGCGCTCCGATAAACAATTTAAAAACATCAAACCACATTGTTGACTTGCTAGTCGCTAGCGAACTTAGTTCACGTGTAGTTTTAAAACCAAGTTTGTTTTTATGGATTTATCTGTTTGATTCAAAATTAGAATTAGATCAAATAAATAAAATAAAAACTTGAGTTTATATATTTACTTTTTTATCATAAACTACTCTAGTAGCTCAGTTAAAACCTTACCATTCAGGTCTTAGTCTTGGGTCAACTCAGTCATCCGGCCGAGATGAAAGACTCCAACTTCACGTATACAATGGATGTTAGGTCCAGGATCAACAAACGTATCACATGCATCTGTCCAAACACGTGTACGGTAAGGCCGAACATGATTGATGTTGGATTCATCATGCAGCGGTGGACCCAGATTCTTTCTTATCAAGTCTAGTTATTTTCAGAATTTAGCTCATACTAACCATCTCACCTCCGACGCTACGGGGGCTAAATACTTTTTTGACAAAAAAAAATAAAATGAAATTACAGGTTTTTTAATATTTGTTTACATAAAAATACAAAAAGAGTAAATAAAAAAACTTATATCTATGTATGTATTAAATTAAATAAATTAAAAATTATCTATGTTAATAAATAAATAAAAATAAGAAACTAAGAAATAAAATAAAAAATAAACTTTCTTACTAAAATTGAATTGAAAAAAATATTAAGAGATTAAATATATATAATTTATAAAAAATAAAAATTAAATTAAACTTTTTGCGTGAACTTTGAAATCATCGTCAAGGCTTATTTTATACTTTGATTCATATCTTTTTAATTTTGTTCTTGAGCAACAAATCTGATCTAATTATCTTTTAATTTACTTCAGAAAAGATGTAATTGTAAAAAAAGAAGAAATTTAAAAATAGAATTTTAAACAGAAAATCTACAAAATATGAAAGAGTGGATAATATAAAGGTAAAATGTTTTCACCGTATAGTTTAGAGTACTTGTTAATAATTGTGGAACTACATGCTCATATTATTTGTTAACAAGTCCAATTATTAACTTATTATGGGAAGGTAGCAATCACTCGAGGGCTCGCGATACGCCGCGTGCCAGATAAAAAGTGAAAATAGAGTGTCAAAAAGTGAAAAGCCCTGTTGTGAAAAAGTAAAAAGCACCACCTGGTTCTCCGTTTAATGTTTTTTTGTTTTAAAGGAAAAGCTAGTCACTTTACTGTACAAAAAAGTGACAATGCAGTGTCGAATGATTATAGAGGTACAGTCAACTTGCTACACTCATAAAAGACCTCCCCCTTTTAGTTTCTTTTAATAATAATGATAAAAATAATTGAAAAGTCCAGGGGTGTTTTGGTAACTTGGAGGATACCCTCCCAAGCGCACCTTATAAGTAGTGGCTCCATGATTTGATGTTGTGTTGCCGTTTAGACAGTATTCCACTTCCCTCGAAAAGACATATCCTCTCCCTAGGTTCTTCCTTCCTGTCCTTCATCGGACTTTAGCCTAGCACTACTCTAAGGTACTAACCAGTAGGGCAAGTCCTTTTGTACCGGCACTGTATACTTTGTCATCTCGTCATGCAAAACCCACCTCAAGGTACGAGTAGAGAAAGTCCTTTGTACGATTACTGCTTTCTTTAATTCGTCTACGAGTCTCTCTGTGCGCGCTTGCGCTTCTCTCTTCCTGTCCTTCTCTCCATTTTCTATATTCAAACAGAAAACACATCTGGCTACTGTAAACGGAGAGGTCTACAATTTTATACTAGCTAGACTATTTAGACAGAAAACTATTAATCGTTTTTCTAGCTTTCTTGACTCGCTTCATGCCAGTTAGTATCGAGCCATGTTCATTAATATCCCTTAACAGAGAATCTCATATTAATATCTTCGTTTTCTTTTTTTAATATTGTTGAGAAGATTATTGTAGCATGGAGAGAGCAAACACGTCCTTTGCGAGAACCAAATCAGAACAATTGGCTGAGACAGTGGAGGCAGCGTTTAAATCTCCCATGAACAGCGATGGGGCTTCCGAAGGCGGCAGCGGCGGGACACTCTCAGGTAAGTCCAGCAAGAGGCTAACGACGGCAGCCTCACCGGGACGTACCACTTCAGGTGGTAACAAAAGTACACACATTAGGAAGTCAAGGAGTGCACAGATGAAGTTTGAATTGGATGACGTCAACAGTGGAGCAGCTCTAAGCAGGGCCTCCAGTGCCAGCCTGGGCTTCTCTTTCTCCTTCACTGGCTTCAACATGCCACCTGATGAAATAGCCGACTCCATGCCGTTTAGTGATGATGATATACGTAAGTCTATATACACCTTTTTTTTTAATGATTCTTCATTGTTTACGAGCATATGGTTGGAGGTGTTGTAATTTTGTATGGTTTGTGTGGTCCACTTCAGTATGGGTGGTGGAGGAATGTCCAGTCTTTGTCCTGGCTTGATAATGTCAAAAGGTTTCGTGATCTAGCTAGAAAGTAGAACCTTTAGGCATGAAGTACAAGCTACAGGACTTACTGCATATTAATCTGGTGATCAGAACAACATGAATGTGAGCGAACTAAAGAAATTTATGACTTGCTTGTCCACGCATACGCATGGTGCTTTTTCTTTGAACTGAGCACATATTTCTATATCGTATGACGTTATCACTTTCATAATTTGCAAATAGGGTCTCCTAAATTCGGGTTTTTTTGGGTTTTCCTCTGAAGTAAAAGTAAAACTCATAAAATAGTTATTAAATTACGACGATTTTCACTTTTTTTCTTAAAATGGAGCAATTCATGAGCGAGTAGCTACTAATTTATATGAGAATAGTGCATGGGTGGTACCGAGCTAATCGCAGATAATAATTGGGGTCACAGAGAGTTAGGCAAGACATGCACTTGCCAAGCCTTAAATATGTGGGAGAAATTCAACATGAAAAAGCGGCCAGCTTGTGACGAGGGGGTAGGAAGGTGAGCATGATCATGTTAAACAACCACTTGCAAAAATGGGAAGCTAGTGCGTGAGAAGCGGGTCCCTTGTCTCTTCTCCTGTAAGGGAAAAACCTAGGCCTCCCTCCTTTCAACCTTGGATTAGAGATCTGCAACATAAGCCTAATGATACCCCACTCAGCCTACATAAATATTGATGGGGTATTTTTGGCTCTTATTTTCGTAGTGGTGGTTACTCAGTCTTGCTTCAGTGCGCACTGCATTATTTTTTATGTCCAAGTTACTGGTGTTAATGGAAGGTTGATGTCCAATCTCTTTCTGCTAGCTCATAACCACCTGAGTAGATTCTCTCCCTGTTTTTTTTTTTTCCTAAAGTATTTTGATCCTTATGAGCTTAATTTCCAATAATAAAAGTGTTAAATTCATCTCTTTTTTTGGTATAAAAATAAGTTATTCAGATCAACATCAGGAGATTTAGGGGGTTTTTTCTTGCAAATCTACAGTACTAATAGTACATGGTGTTTATCCTCCTTTTTCCCCCCTTCCAAGAATAGATATAAATTAAGTCTTCCGTATGGGCCCCAGATCTTGGGTCAGTTTCCTGTTTATTATTATGATTAGCAAATTGGGCCCCAAACTCTATAGACTTTTGCTGACTTGTTGCCTCACGTGACTTTCATCAAGGATATTGATTCCCCTCGTCTTTGCAAAAATCATGCACCTAGATCATATGTGACTTCAGAAAATGATATCAGCACTTTTACTCTTCTGTCGTAATCCTCTCTCAATGATAAAATGGGAGGATCGAACGTGACATTGAGGTTACAGAGTTCTCTTTACTGTTGATTGAATTTGTTGGGATCATTAAATTGTGACCATTGCAACCATATCTTCAGGAATTATTCCAGCCACAAAGTTGTGAAATGATATAACAGAAGCTTCAATCTCTCCGACCAAGTTCAGATATGATTCAATTGGCATGTTAGCCTATACTGATAATTTGGAGAAATATTGGCTAAAATGAGAATTGCCTAAAATGTTCATCACACTATGTTATTTATCATTCAAGAAACAAACATCTTCTTTAGCATCAAAAACATCTTGATTCTGTCAATAGTTTACAGTCCTATATCTATGGCTGTTGCAGCGGAGGATCTTGAAGCCGGAATGCGTAAGCAGAAATTTCAAACTGATCCCTCCTTGCCAATTTACCTGAAGGTAACAAAATCTAATTTGCGATGCTGCAGGTTTCCAGTCTTGTTCTTCTTTATTCTCCAAGTAGAGCTAGCATGCACCGGTAGTGTTCAAACTTGCCTTTCCTAATGGTGCCACGGATTGATACCGATACGTTCTAATTGGACAGGCAGGGATGGCGAATTATGATCTAGCAATCAACGCGATCCATAGAATATGGTTAGCATGGTCAGGTTCAGTCTTGTACAGAGTTTCATTGTATATGATATTTTTGTACAAGACTCTCCCTTCTTTCCAACAAAAAATAAAAACGCAGTACAATTTATTAACTTGCCATGAAAACTATTAATGGGGTCTTAAGAGTTCAATTAACGATTTGTAAGAACAGGAACATGCATTTGACGATAGAAAGCTATCTTCATTTGTTTTCTTGAGTCTACTTAGACTAGTTCCCGAGTCGATCTCAGGCATTGAATAAAAAACAATGCTTATTTGTCAAGGAAAGAAGGGTATGGACATTTTTTCTTATATTTTGTTAGAAATTATACTTTCTAACTTAGCAATTATCAGATAATCATGTAATGAAGTTTCCACCATTTACCGAATTGAACTTTGTTCTTGTTTGGGAATCTGCAGTTCAGAGATGTTACATACAAGGTGATCATCAAAGGAATGACCTCAACTGAGGAAAAGGATATCTTGAATGGGATCAGTGGTTCGGTGGATCCAGGGGAAGTTTTGGCTCTTATGGGACCTTCAGGAAGTGGAAAAACAACACTTCTGAATCTGCTTGGCGGCAGGTTAAATCAGCCCCCTGTCGGTGGTTCAATCACTTACAATGACGGACCGTACTCCAAGTTCTTAAAAAGTAGGTAAGAAACTTAGATATCAGTGCAAGACTGGTTTCGGTACTTACAGCGCTGAATTGACTGGTTACTTGCCAATTTATTTTTCATCGCGATGACCAAAAATCAATGAAAAGACGCAAGAACCTGCATTTAGCTAAGTCAGAACTCTTGTTCTACGACTAGAAATTTGAATCATTGCAAATGCTCATCAAAATGACATAAAAAACATGTGGCAGGATAGGATTCGTGACACAAGACGACATTCTGTTTCCTCACCTTACAGTGAAAGAAACATTGACATATGCAGCCCTCCTTCGATTGCCAAAGACATTGACAAAACAACAGAAGCAAAGACGAGCCATGGACGTCATCTATGAGCTAGGCTTAGAGAGGTAATGCATTTTAATTTCCCTGCCATCATCAATCAAGGAAAATTTGTAATCATAATTCAAGTAAAGAATGTTAATAATAGAAATAAAATCTGCAGCGTCTGATTGATCTTGCTCATTCTTGAAAGCTATTGTTGGTGTGCCTAGGTGCCAAGACACTGTGATTGGTGGATCATTTGTGCGTGGAGTGTCAGGTGGGGAGAGGAAAAGAGTTTGCATTGGCAATGAGATTATAATCAACCCTTCAATCTTGTTTCTTGATGAACCAACCTCGGGCTTGGATTCTACGACTGCTTTAAAGACGGTGCAACTGTTACAAGATATGGCAGAAGTATTCTATTTGTGATGCTTCTTATTCAAGTTTTTGGCCCTTTCATCAGGAGATAGTGTTGCATTTTTCTGCTACTAACTGGTTTCCATTTAATGGCAGGGTGGGAAAACAGTGGTGACAACTATCCACCAGCCATCTAGTAGACTCTTCCACAAATTTGACAAGTTGATTCTTCTTGGGAAAGGGAGTTTGCTTTATTTTGGAAAATCATCAGAAGCAATGCCGTACTTCTCATCTATAGGTTGCAACCCGCTTATTGCCATGAACCCTGCAGAGTTCTTGCTAGACCTTGCAAATGGCAATGTAAATGATGTTTCTGTCCCATCTGAATTGGAGGATAAAGCGCAAATAGGGAATTCAGATGCAGGAAAAAGAAACGGGAAGCCTTCTCCTGCAGTTGTACATGAGGTAATGAAGTATACACAGACAGACTTCTGCGTTCTTAACATCAAAAGCTGCTATTTAACTAGGTAACGTTTCTGTCGAAAACAGTACCTCGTGGAGGCCTATGAGACACGAGTTGCGGTCAAAGAGAAGAAGAAACTAATGGTTCCTATACCCCTTGATGAAGAAGGGAAGGCAAAAGTGTCTTCTCTGAAACGACAATGGGGGGCAAGCTGGTGGCAACAATATACCATTTTGTTCCGCAGGGGAATCAAAGAAAGGCGGCACGACTATTTCAGCTGGTTGAGAATCACCCAAGTTCTCTCTACTGCAATTATCCTGGGATTACTATGGTGGAATTCAGATACTGATAGCCTCAAAGGTCTGCAAGATCAGGTAAATAATGGTCCGGCCAAGATCAACCCCTGGGCCTTCTCATTTCCATTTCAGGCTCAAAGTCTACTGAAGCACTTCTCTGAAAACCTATCCGAAACCATTGAAAATCAACTGAATTACAAAAAATCAGTCTGGCTCATGATCACAAAAGCACATTTTTTGTTTCCTGAAGCTCCTTTACACAAACAACATAATTTCACTTGGTAAACTTAAACCTTCTTGGATTACAGGCAGGGCTGCTGTTCTTCATTGCTGTTTTCTGGGGATTTTTTCCTGTATTCACAGCAATCTTCACATTTCCCCAAGAAAGAGCCATGTTGAGTAAAGAACGGGCAGCTGACATGTACAGACTAAGTGCATATTTCTTGGCAAGGACTACAAGCGACCTTCCACTTGATCTAGTACTACCAGTACTTTTCCTTCTCGTCGTCTACTTCATGGCAGGCTTGCGAATGAGTGCTGCTTCATTTTTCCTAACCATGCTCACGGTTTTTCTCTGCATTGTTGCTGCTCAGGTGAGACTAGTTTGCAATACCAACGAAGAAGGGCGTCAAGAAAAAATAAAATTTAAGTATTTAATCAAGCATGTCTCCATTGCAGGGACTCGGACTAGCTATTGGGGCTACCCTGATGGACTTAAAGAGGGCCACAACTCTAGCTTCAGTTACTGTGATGACCTTCATGCTGGCTGGAGGGTATTTTGTGAAGGTAAGTTCATCGAAGATCATTTCATACATCTCTCTGTATTGCTCCTCTCCAAAGCAATATTTTAGTGAATTTTTTCACAACATTTGAATTTTAGATTCCCACCACATGACACCTTGCTGACATTGATTGACCGATAGAAAAGGACCACTCAATAACCTCTACAATCAAATATTGAAGTTTCAGAGCATGTCATCAAGGGTGGAGTTTATTACTTCACTAATAGATAACTCTCTCCCAGAATTAGTATTGATCCAACTTTTTCTCACCTAAACGCAAAGAATGGTCACAAATGGTCTTCGATTTTGCAGAGAGTTCCAGTATTTGTATCTTGGATCCGCTATATGTCTTTCAACTACCACACCTATAAGCTTCTCCTCAACGTTCAATATAAACACATGACACCAGTTTTAAATGGAACGAGAATAGACAGTGGCTTGGCGGAAGTTAGTGCCCTGGTGGCCATGGTTTTTGGCTACCGTCTCTTGGCTTATATTTCCCTGCGGAGAATGAAGCTTTGTGCGCAGTAAGCAATATTATTCAGTGAGCATTATCGACAATTAACTTCCACGTTCGACTTCAAAGATCTATTCCATGAAAACTTGGGTTCCACGGATCAGAGAAAGGGACATAAGCTAGTTATCATATTTCAGCTCTATGAAGATTTTTGGATGGCAAAAGCCTTAACGACGATATTTATGCAGTATCTTAGGCATGTAAGTTGATTTTTCCGCGAGGAGAATTCCTAGAAATGCAACACGTTATAAGAAGCTCGCATTCACAAGCTCGTATTTTTTATATTAAAAGGGAGTGATGTAATAATAATTGTCAGACATACTACCCATGACTAATGCATATCTATTGGAATTAGCGACACCTAAAGTTGGGGAATGAAAAACATGGTAACGCATATGATTTGATAGAACTTTATTTACGTTTTCCTTGGAAAGAAAATTTCCAAGAGCAACCGCTTAAATACATAGAAACAACCAGTGATTGCTAACCGAACACCAAATTGAGAGGGAAAAAAGGTAAACGAAAAAGAAAATCTTGAAGATCCCTCTACAGCTCTGTACCCTCTTGATCCAGCCTAAGGAGTGAGAATCACCCACAGTTATTCAACTCACAGTTTGTGAAAGGTTAATATATTTTTGGATACCTGGTTCATTAGCTTGGCAATTGCACTTCGCTTCTATCTCTTGCAGATCATTTCCACCAACCTGTGTTCTTCAGGCAAAAATGTCATGTTGCAGGTTCTGTTTTTCTTTTCCCTGTTCTCAAGCCAAGGTCCTTAACCAACCAAGAAGCCGGAGGAGAGCAGCATCCATTACAGGGGACCTTTTCTCAATGCCTATGATAAGATTATGGGGGGTCNGGGGGGGGGGGTTGGTAAAAAGAAAAAAACTAGTCATTTAAATGGAGTAGGAAGCTCATCAAAGTTGACATACAATTTACTTTTCTTCTCCTTGCACCTAAACGTAGGATAATTTTTTAAATAGATCTTGATCAGGAAAAAGAAAAACACCTTGAAGGTTTAACAGGGTTGACATTCATTATTTCATCAATGGAGAAAATACATATCTATAATTTCTACCACGACTTGATCATGCTTTCACAAGTGGTCAGCAGAACTACTGAAGCCAATATCAAACACATTGAGAATGAGAAATGTTTCCTAGCTTACCAATATCAGCAGCTACTCGATGAGCACACATTACTCCTGAAAAAGCTACAGCTATAACACCCTGTCCTGGAAAGCAGCTATCGCCAACACAGTAAAGACCGTCTACAGCCTGCAAGTTTCATCATGTCATGACCCAACTGATTTTCTCCCATGAACTACTCATGTCAATAGATCAGTTCAATCCAAAACTTGAGATAAATCGTGTAATCTGAAAAAAGATAAGTGGTTGTTAATGGAGTTTGGCAGGCTTGAGAGGAGTGGGGTATTGACATTTCATCAAGTGTTGATGGCACTTCACTCTTGTAGGGAGAGGACTAGAGAGGTAAAGAAAGAAAGTGAAGCACCATTGATAAAGGGCGGAGGCAAATAGCCTGAGTATTTCTTGCTTAAATGATTCCAATAACTACAATTACTGTGATGTTCATGTAATGATTGGACTTACTGTTGTATTGAATGGCATTCCCAATAAACCTTTAGGAGTACTGCGTGGCATTGGTCCATAAGTACCCTTGTCACGAGCCAAGTACCGCCTGTGTGTCTTGGGTGAACCTACCTGCCATGATTGCATGTATTTTTTAAGCCAAATCAAATTTGAAAGACAAGAGTCGATAATAAACATAGTATTCCATTCACTGAAACTTGGAATGCAAGAAATTTGAATGAGCTCCCACCAAACAAGGCATGCAGTTAATAAAGTACAAAATGGATAGTGGGAAGGACTTTTCCAAATTAGAGAAATTCGTGAATTTAAAGCCTCTCCAAGGATCCAACCACTTGAGGTTGGTTAATGAATTTGTGTGATTCAGGCTTACATCCATAAGTTGTGATCATTTCCTTCTCATATGCCATCACCTGAACAATCTCTTCACATTCTTCAATGAATATGTACTTTTATGATAATGTGATATATACCTCCATGAAAGTAATTGATGATCTAAGCCCCGGAAAAAGTTTCTTCTCCAATCTGCTTATAATCTCATTAGCCACAACCTTCTTCTTGGCCTTGTAGTCCTCCGTCGAGAGTCCCTAAACATTTAAGTCCAGCTATTAAGAATTTAGCTGACAGAGGGAGGGAAGGGATAGAAATAAGACATTAAGTATAGCTATTCACTTAAAAGTTACAGTGGTGAACTTGCCTCCCAGTCTTCAATGGAAGATGTTGTAAATATGTGAAGTATATGGCGGCCTTCGGGAGCCAATGATGAATCAAGAACAGTTGGAATGCTTAGGAATATGCTTCCATATGGCTCCTCTAATCTTGTCCAGTCATCCTAAGACAAAACAAAAGAATTGAAGTTAAATGTGTCACGCTCACAATTCCAGATATATGGTCTCAGTTTGTGAGCAAATGAATACCTCAAGAACAAAGTGGTGGCAATCTGTATCTGGTGGTAGAACCTCCGCTTTAACACCCATGTGAATGGAAAGAAAAGATGGAGCCTTGACATAAACTTTTTGAAAATTTTCTTCCTCTTTTGGAAGGGTTTCTCCTTTCAACAACTTCCCTGCAACATATTAATTACTTCATGATAACTGAAAAGGCCCAGTGCTAGAGCAGCAAAAGGTTATTGTCAAATCAAATAAATTAGAATGTCGGCATCTGCCAAAACTAACCAAAGGTATCCCATCTAGTAGCATTTGATATTATGGTTTTGGCAAAGAACTCCCTTCCATCTGAAAGCCTCACTCCTACCTGCCAAATTCAAGTGAAACTAAAATAGATAACAATATTATCATCTTCCTTCTTTTTTTTTTATTTCATTTTGCATTTATAAAATCAAGGCTTCAATTCTAGCCCCAATTATCCGCTATTTAAAACTCACAGCCTTTCCATGCTCAAGAATGATGTTGGTCACGTTTGCCCTGTAAAGAATTTCACTGCCCTGATCAATCAGACCTTTTGACAAGGACTTTGCAATTCCACCAACCCCACCAACAGGATAGTTGATCCCTCCAAAATGCCTATCACATAGAACCTGGTGCCGATAAAAAAAGATTAGAATATACATATTAGAGAGGTCCAAAGTTATTTAAACTGCTCACCATGCCCGCATTGATCATTGGGGTCTGCAAAGCATTGACTGTGCTCACTATGAAACACTGCAGAGAAACAACAGATAAAACTTCTTTATGAGAATGTAGGACCCTCTTTCAATACCCAAAAGACCATAAAATATGCAGAATTTATCAAAGAATTGAATTCGAATTATTTCACCTCTGCATCAATGAAAGACAACAACTCAGGATCCTTTATGTACCTTTGAGCGATGTCCCCAGCATTTTGGGGCAGATAATAAGCTGCAGAGAATAGAAGCACCACATTAGAGAAGTTTAAAAGAAAGGAACAATTATTTTTTTGGTTTAATTTAGTGACTAGCATGGAAAAAAAAATTCATGATAGGGAAATGAAAAGCGAAAAATAAATAAAAAATAAAGATTCAAGGACCAAAAGAGATGTGACTTTCAATATTGACTATCCAAAGCTCCAACCTCAGAACTAAAATAGAAGATCATGATAAACATTTGTAATTTTGTGTGTGTGTGTGTGTGTGTGTGCACGAGAGAGAGAGAGAGAGAGAATTAGAACATTTTCTTGACCATCCAAACCAATATGATATCAAGGAATGCTCCAAAATATTTTGGGGCCAGCACATTGTCTTTTAAGCAGTCAACCTGGAAGCAATAAGCACAGCTGCAATTGTCTAATAATTGAGAGTTTTTCCAAGATCCATGCTCGACAGTAATTTTTTTTCTAATCTATTGCAGCAATAGCTTTGAACATAATACAAGATTTGTTAGTTAGAAATTTCATGGAACTTAAAAGTTGCAGTTCCACCTTGTTTTCTACCAACAATAATTTTACAATTACATTAATGCCCAGGTACATTATCTGCTACAGTTTTCCTTGCTCAAATGATGGCAAAATAGATGTCCTGATTGTGATTGGAACAAGTAAACAGTATCTATACCCTGTATGCATCTTGCTATTGATTCTGATTTTATAAAATCCTGTTGGAGATGGAACAAGCTCCCATTCAAATCAATTAGTAAATTTGAGAGGAAAGGATAGAAAAATACCAAGTGTCAAGCATTCAAGAGGCTTCTGAAAGAATTGTCCAAGCAGGTAGATTGGCTCCTCGAGAGACTTCAGTTCCAAAGAGTTCAAGGCATTGAATATCTACCCAACAAAATAAATGCTACGGTAAGTGATGGTCAACAAGTAGACACAAAATACTGATAGGAAGTTGCATTCACCACAATTTATGTACCTTCCAGCATTCACCATAGAATTTAAGGATCCCTTCCTTTTCATGGGGAAACTTAGCAGTAAGTTCTGAGATGAAATCGCTGTACTCTCTGGGAACTTTAACAGAAAGGTTATTAGGTAGATGAAAATGGACAGTAGTGGGGTCAGGAATCACCTCCATTTCACAACCAACTGCTGCCAATGCTCGTGTTATCAAATTTAGGTTGCCCTGCCCAAATTTTTGGCACATGTCAACGCTGAAGACTTGGTGATTCACCAAAGCACCCAGTGGATAAAAGTTCAGCAGAGATAGCTTAGTTACATATCAAGAGCAAATAACCAATAAAATGCTTACAGCGAGGAGTCCTACAAGCATTGAGGTTAAAATCCTTACTGAAGTCTGGTAAACTTACACTTCTATTAGTTTAGTGGAAATTCTCTTTATGCATGACCCTATTTCACTAGGTTACTTACTTTCTGCAAATATCCATCCAAACACTAGTAGAATCTTCCAAATCATGCCAAAAATGCGTTACAACCTCATTCCAACTCAATCAACAAAATCAAGTCCTTAATAAACAAATAAATCACAACGCAAATAACAACAATAAAGCAATATGGAAGAACAATAACAACTGACCTTGTCACTGAAACCAAACATAACAGAAGAGCCAACATCAAAAGTATATCCATCCCTCTCATAATACCCAGAACTCCCACCAGGAATCACATACTTCTCCAAGACCAAAACTTTAGCTCCCTTCACTGCCAACTGTGTAGCCGCAACCAACCCACCAATACCAGACCCAATAACAATTACATCGTAACCACTCCTCTCTCTGCTCACTCCTCTATTTCCTTCAAAATCCACTTCTTTATCCACAGTCAACACGGCCTTTGACCTCAAAATAAATTCGTCACTTAACTTTACTTCACCAAGATTGTTAATTTTTCTTTTTATGTTTCTGGGCACAATATAACCACTGAAAACTGAGGCTTGCACAGGTTCTACAGACAAAATCCTATGTTTTTGGCTTCTGGGTCTGAACCTCCCTAACTGGACAGTATTGAACTGACCAGAAAATAGAGAATTCTTGAACCCTAGACTCATGTTACTAAATAGCTCTTAACTAAAACCAAAACTCAATGTTCCGTGGGCATCCAAAGAACATTTTGGACAGATATTTTCTTGTTTAGATTTATAGGTCTTGAAGAAAAAATAGCTGTGAATCAGTTGTTTTGATATATAGTGCTTTGATTCCATTGGCCGTTTGGTTTTTGTCGAGTAGTGATGGTTGCCGCCTGCCCGACTGTTAGAATACATTAAAGTGTTTTTTTCCACGTTAACATTAAAATATTCTCCAAACTATTATGATTAGAAAAGTACTTTTTTAGTTGGATATAACTTTATCTCAATTAATTTTATAAATTTTAAAATTAATAATTATATAAATTATTATATAAATAACTACATGAATTTAAAATTATAAAAAAAAATAAATTTTTTAATTCTAAACTCTTATAACTAGACTATTATCTAAATAATTATAATTAAAAATATATATCAAAACACTAGTCGTGAATATATTGGATAGTATATTTTATCATGTAATATATTTACGACTAGTACATGTAATATATTACATACACGTTCTATCATGTAATATATTCAATACTTATAATATTACTAGTTGTTTATTTATCATAACTCTCTCAACAACTATTAAAAAATACAATTGCAAAGATAATAAAATTATAAAACAGCAGCTCAAGCTTAGCCACAAAGTTTTTCGTCACAACAAATTCAAAACAGTCATTTAAAAGAAATCATCTGATTTCATAGCAAGTAATTTCATATTCAAGTAAGAATATCAAAACAATTTATTATAATAAATAATATTAATTCAATTACAAATTAGACTACATAATTACATTTAACAAATTAATTTGTCAATGGGTATACATCATTAGAACCACGAACATGATGTTAGTGTGCATGATGAATGACTTTTATCCATTTCAATTGTATTGTCCGAATATTAAGTCTTCTCAGTCTCATCAAGTGAAAAATAGCATGATGAGAACCAAATATTAAAAATACGCAGCACAACATCTTCAGTGGTTGTTTCATGTTTTTGCTTTTTTCAACCTCGGAGTGGATTTCTGACTGTGGATTTATAGTGGTATTTGTATAGAACATGGAGTTCTATAATCCTTAAAACCATAATTTCTTAAGCTATAACAGTAAAGTGAAAATGCGATTAATTTTGTAATTAAATATGTCCAATAAAGGAAAAGGCAAGAAGAGAATATTTGGCAAACAGTACATAACGAAGCATATGCTTATCTCTTCTCCCAAATTGCAAATGTAAGACCTGTGTTATTCCTTCTTCCTAATTATCCCTTGCGTTTTCTTCGACCACACGAACAAGATCACCAGCAAGGTCCACCATGCGTCCAACTCTTTTTTTAACAAGTGTCCGCAAAACAGTTCTTAAAGAACTTTTTTGTCTGATCTAATTTTTTTTTTTAACTATCTCAGTCCAGTCTCTCCTTCTCTTTCTCTATCAGTCCATTATTTTCTAGGATTATCACAAAAGAAGCGCCAACGAATTTGGATCCAAAAGTCTAATCTCCATCTTTATAATTATCACATCATCACCAACGCAGAATATTAAGAAAAGGGTACAAATCTATAATCTTTTCATTCCATTTGTTTTAGGTTTCTTTGGTTTTCCAGTTCCATAATAATAATCACTGCAGTTCTGTATCAGTGGCAATCGTCATTTCAAAAAGCTCTTATCTTTTCATTTATTCTTTTATCTGCTTTTAGATTATGCAGATTCTTTTTCTGGGTTCATTTTTTTTTTCGTGTATCTTGCTTGGATTGGTTGCTTAGGTAGTGTTCTGAAGGAAAAAAAATAAAGAGGTGAAGTAACGGAAGATGGGATCTTTATTTTCAGCTTTTTACTGATGTGGGATTTTTATAGGAAATTGATTTTTATTTCTTTCAGTTATATTAGGACCTTTGGTAATGGAAATGTTTTGAGTTGCTTGTTCTTTTGATTGATTTGTAATTCATGGTCTCTGATTTTCTGCTATTTTTTTTCATTTGATGAGTGTCTCATGCTTTTGAATCCAGTTAATGGGTTCTCTGGCTTTTCTTTATTTTATTTATTTTGTCTTTTTGGGGGGATTTACCAGTTCTGTTTTACAATATCTTCTTCTTCTCTTTATTTTTTCATTTATAATATCATATATCCAGTCTAACATTAAAATTACAGCTACAAAAAAAAATTACTAATTGCTTTGTTAGTGCCTGTGCATATCTTATGGATAGGGGAAATTATTAAACTTTCAATTCTTACAGTACCTTCAATATCCAATATTAGTGATTCATCTTATAAGTGATGACTTCTGCATAATTGCCAAATTAATATTTTTTTTTCTTGGATATAATACCCTAGGCTTGAATTGATAGTGAAGCATGTCATTGATGCTTGTTTCTATAGTTAAATCGAGCCTTTTTTGTACAGGGTTAAAGTTTGGGATAGAGAAGCGATGGATAGGCTCAAGGCTCCTGCTCGCCTCATGATAGTTTCGGATCTTGATCACACAATGGTTGGTCTCGTAATTGTTTGGTTTCTGCTTGTTTCATTGTATATTCTTGTGGCTGCTGTAATTTTATTAGACAATATACTCTTGTTGCAGGTTGATCATCATGATCCCGAGAACATGTCTCTTCTTAGGTTCAATGCCTTATGGGAGGCCTGTTATCGTAATGATTCTCTGCTAGTTTTCTCCACTGGAAGATCACCGACGCTTTACAAGCAGTTGAGAAAAGAGAGACCCATGTTAACACCTGATATAACCATAATGTCTGTGGGAACTGAGATCACGTATGGCACCTCCATGGTGCCTGATGATGGTTGGGTTGAAGTTTTGAATCAGAAATGGGACAGGAACCTAGTCACTGAGGAAACAAGCAAGTTCCCTGAACTTACTCTTCAGGTATGTTAAACACTTATGGGATTTGGTTCTCTGATTGTGCATATTGCTTTGAAAATGAGCATATAGTTTTGTACATAGAAGAAAACAGTTCGGCAACTTGAAATCTCTAAATAAATGACATATATGGGGTAATGCAGTCAGAAACAGAGCAACGGCCTCACAAGGTCAGCTTTTATGTTGATAAAGCCAATGCTCAGAATGTGACGAAGGCGCTATCAGAGATATTTGCAAAACGTGGGGTTAGTTTCTAGTTTTGGGATCCCTGCCCCCCTGATTTTGTGTTCTTTTTAGTACAGGTGCTACAGTGTCTAACTTAATTTTTAAATCTCTCTTCTTCTTCTTCTTCTTCTTCTTCTCTCTCTCTCTCTCCCTCTCATCTTTCTTTTTTTCTTCTTGTTTTTTTTTTCCTTATTTTGTTTCTAGTTGGATGTCAAGATAATTTATAGTGGTGGAATGGACCTGGATATACTACCCCAAGGTGCTGGCAAAGGGCAAGCTCTTGCGTATTTACATAAGAAGTTTAAGACTGAAGGAAAACTACCTGCCAATACTCTTGTTTGTGGTGATTCTGGAAATGATGCGGAGCTGTTCAGCATTCCAGATGTACATGGAGTGATGGTGGGTATTTAAGTTCTGCCATATCACTTCATTGGGAAATTGAGGTTGCTCTCATGGGTCATTTTTTCTGTTAACTATTCATTCATTGATTTATCTGTCTAGGTTAGTAATGCACAAGAAGAGTTGTTGCAGTGGCATGCTGAAAATGCTAAAGGCAATCCTAAAATAATTCATGCAACCGAGCCGTGTGCAGCTGGGATCATACAAGCTATTGGTCATTTTAACCTTGGTCCCAATACTTCTCCAAGAGATATAACCAACCTTTCAGACTTTGAGTCCGAAAACATCAGTGCCAGTAGTGAAATAGTGAAATTTTTCATGTTCTATGAAAGATGGAGGCGTGCAGAGATCGAAAACTCTGAGCTATATTTGGCAAGCTTGAAAGCTGATTGTGTATGTTTCTATCCTCTTTTCTTTTGACTCAATGTGTTGCTCTAGAAAAGTTTGTGGACTTTTATTTCTTTCCTTTTCATTGTGATGCATTTTAACCTTTAAGGATAAGGTTTATACTAACTACTATGCTAGAAATAAACATGGCTTGTGTCTGCTTTTCTTTCACGGTATAAACAATACACTAGATTCATCTGGATTTCATATTCTTTTGAGGCTCATAATATTCCAGCTAAGCATTAAATTATCCAGTCATGGTTGTTTGGTTCAGTTCTTTTGCTTTTCTTTTTGTTTGGTTCAGTTCTTTTGCTTTTCTTTCAGGAGGATAAATATATTGCTAATATCGTTAAACAGTGATAAATGAAAGTCTGACCTATTATGCTTAACCATGTAAGCTTTTGATACTTTTTCTCCATATGAATAACCTTGTGGCTGATGAACAGAAAAGCAAGCTTGAGACTGTTCGGTTTTTTGTCCCTTTCTGCCATAAAATCTGAAGGGTTGAATTTGTCTGTTTTGTTTTAAGAATGAATTTATTTAAAGAACTGGACAAGGTTCTCCTGGACAAAACTAACCTACCCACTTGCCTCTGCAGTCAAGGTCTGGGGGCGGATTTGTTTTAAAATACATAGAGCAAGCATTATCAAGCATACTTGGATAAATTAATATCCACCATCATCTAATTTGCTGGTGTCCATGAATGCACTCATTGATTTTTTATTATATACATATGTTTTGCTTTTCCAGATTCCCTTTCTTCAGCTAGCCTGGTATAATTTTTTCCTTTTTTTGACAGTATTCATCTGGTATTCTTATCCACCCATCTGGTGCTGAGCTTTCTCTTTGTGATGCTATAAATGGAATGAGGAGCTACTATGGTGACAGACAGGGCCAAAAATTTCGAGTTTGGGTAGATCGGGTACTATCCATACAGACTGGTTTGGACACGTGGCTAGTAAAGTTCAATAAGTGGGAATTATCAGGTAAGACCTCCGAATGATAATGATTGCATTATCAATGATGCTGATGATAAAATGCCCCTGCTTTCCCATGCATTTTATGATAGATTTCTGCACCAGTTTAGACTGCTGGATGCTGGTACACTTTCCTCTTTTCTTTGATGCCATCCATGTAATTTCTTCTGATTTGTCAATGCAAGGTTTTTTAAGTTTATAACGTATACTTCTTCAGCTGTAGTTAGTTTGCAGGATGTTCTTGAATTAATCAGGGATCTCTTTTCTACTGGATTCTGGTGGAGTCATACAAATGCCTTCACATGGGTAGCTGTAAACAGGGTGGAAGAGCCTTTAGAACCTGACCTGCTTAGGAGAGGGACAAACAGATCTACAACTACTGATATTCCATTTCGTACTTGGGGGTTAGAATCCTATAGGTGCCTTATTCGGCAAAAGCCATGGTCAGATTGAGCATACCATCTGCTGGACAGAACAATTAATCATATCTTCTATGGACAATAATATAACTGTTTTACTTTCTCTCTATGATTAATGGTTCTACGGTTTCCTTATTTGTCTGAGTTTCTATGAGAGCTTTCACCCAGATTTTTCAACTTTTCCTTGAAACAGCCTGTCTGACACCTGGACAGGATAAAAGGTGGTTGCTAGCACCCAATAGTAATGGAAAATCGCTTGAAACATGGACTAGCACAACCTCTGAAATACACCTGTAGAATCCTTAGTAACTTATTGGTATAGTATCTGGTGCCATGCCTTCAATGCACTTGACTGGGTTTTTGAGTTGGTGTTGGAAAATTTGCACTGGCAATCGGGTTTGCAGACAATTAATTTCTTGCAGCTATGCTTTTATTTGTAGAAATTTTGTAATTCTTTAGTGGCGTAGACTACCTGCATGCCCATTCTAATTTATTCCATGCCAAGTAAAATCTTTGATAACTGGGATCTCTTAATCAATTAATGGAGCTGTATGTGCTATTTTTTCATTTCTCCTAAATTATCTGTCTATTCTTGCAGGCGATGAGCAGCAAGGTTGTGTGACCACTTGTATAATAAATATAAAGGTAAACCTTGAGATCGATCAATGAGTTTCTGCTAAAACAAGAATTCTCCCCTCACATGATCTGCTTCCTCGTTGTGTTTTAGAAGGACGGTGTTTCTGGGGCAACTTACATGCATGTGCATGAAACTTGGCTGGAAGGATCAGGAGCTAAAGATCAATCAACCTGGCTGTTCTAGATTGTGTTTACAGCTCAAAGCTCAGATGCAGACAGCTCATAACCGTCTTCGAACACAATAAAAATAATCAAATGATGATTTTCAGCTTTTTGTAATTTGATCATTGTTGTATGAACACCAACTACATGGTGATCGGCTATTTCATGATAAATGAATATGATTAATATCCTCACTGTTTTTCTTCCATCAAACTTTTTATTCCCAGTATTATTAATCTAGGTGGGTATGTTGGAGATTAATAACATGTATGATCCTGCTGCCCCCCATTATTAGGACCCCTCAGTTGCCCAACCATGCTTCGATGATCATGAGCGCACAAAATTCCTGCGCTGCAATGGCTGCTGCCACCAGGGTCACCATGACCATTGTGCATCAAGTACTACAGAAATGGCCTCGCGAACATGTGTCATTGTTAGGGGTTCTTGGGCCTGGTTTGAAGGGACCCAATCTGAAAGACCAGCCCATTGTGCAATCAAAGCAATTCCAAAGAATATTATTTTTTTTATTTTTTTAGTTTAAATTAATTTTTTTATATTTTAAAATCATTTAGATACATTAATTTAAAAAATAAAAAAATATTATTTTAATATATTTCTACATGAAAAGCACTTTAAAAAACAACTATAACCACGCTCCGGAACAGACATTAAAGATGGTATTTGAAATATTTAGCATAATTAATATGTCATAATATATATATATATATAAATTATATTATAATTTACATCTCTTATTTCAGTAATCAAATTGACTATAAATATCAAGTGATTATCTAGAAAAAATAGAACACAAATATTTTAAAATTAACTTTCAAACTTAATTTTACTTTAAGTTTTTAATTAATTCAATTAAACTAATTAAAAATTAAATTAAGCCTTTAAGTTCAATAAATGTTTCTAATTTTCATCAAATTATCTTTCAAACATAACTTTTTTTTAATTAAATCCTTAAATAAGTTAAATAAACCTATTAGAAATTTAATTAAGCCCTTAAAATTAATTAATTATTTTAATTTTAGTTAAAATTATGCTTGAATTAAGTTGTTTTTCAGCTTATCTTGTCAATAATATTCAAATCTGACTATATTTTTAAAATTTTGACTTGTTGCAGCTCAAAAACTCCTCTATTTATGTTTCAAAAATATTTTAAAATTTTGAATTTATGATTTTATTATTATTTTTTAAAAAAATATAAAAGAATTTTAGGGGTCTAAAATTAAATTATAACAAATTATCTAACACTAACTTCTTAGTAAGTAAAGAAAAACATTCTTTCAACATGAATATATCTTATAGAATCTGTATTAATCCTCTACTGTTCAATATTGTTTACAAGATCAACCTATGATACAATAGCATATATTTTTATGTTCAACACTTTATATATAAGGTTATTAATCTTATTAATATTGTCTTGAGCAATTATTTATCTCTTAAGGTTCCTTTCTTGGACTTTATTTTTGAAATTATTGATTTGATATTTAGTTTTATTATAAATAAAGCATTTGTCATTAAATTTCATAGTAATTTCTTTTCCCTTTTTATTAAGCTTTTTATTTTGGTTTTTATTATTGGTCTTCTTTATTTGTTCAATAATGTTTGTTTTATAAACCCTTTCCTTTCAAACAATTTATTTTTCTTATTTATTATTTATCTTAGAATGATTCTTCAACTCTCATCATCTTTCACATATGCTTTTAAGGTACTTCTTGAGATCTTATTAAAAATGATGATGATAATAATTTTTTAATAATAGAAATCACTTGAAACAGTTCACTCAAAATCATCATTTCAATATGAATGTTGTGTAAAATAAGTAAAACTCTCAAAATGTGCTTATAATCCGTGAATTAATAAAGATGAAGTCAAGAAATTTAATGATTATGAACTTTTTCAGTTGACATCTTCAATCTTATACTTTTGATACATAGTGGCTTCCTATAATGTCTTTACACTCTTAATTAAGTTATAAAATTATATAATATGTTATTCAAACCATTTAAAATATAGTTTTTTATGTTAAATAGTTGTGCATTCATCCATTCACAACTACCACAACAATATTATTAGACAAAATTTTATCAAATTCAAGGTAGTTAAATAAACTAACATCTTTTATTATCATTTCTTAATGTTTAAACTAATAGAGTTTTTAGGTTTCTTACTATGTACTACAAAGTGGAATTCTCTTTATTAATATAGTACTTTCTTAAATATTAGTTGTATTAACAATATCCTAGGTAGAAGACATAATAATATAATGTATAAAAATCTAACTTACAACATGCAAATAAAATAACAAAAATGAAATTTATTATATAAAAATTATGAAATAAGAAACTACAAAAATTAAACTAAGCAATTAATAAATAAGATCCAAAGTAATATTAAGTCTTAAAATTGTTGGTAGATTATTAAGTTGCGTGATATATAATTTAAATTGAACTGAACTTGCATGTAACACACTAAATTAAACTAAATAATTATAATTTAATATCAATAATTACTACTATTACTATTATCTAAAATAACATGTGTAGTTTTTTTAAATCAATATTAAGTTGATTAATATGTGTAAAATATCTTATTTTTTAATCGTTGAATGAAAATTAATCATAATTTTTTTTATGGAACTCCATGAAGATGCACCTTCAGTAAATATACTTAATTAAAAACTATTGGTAGAAACACAATAGAGCACAAAGATTAAAAGACTTTCTCATAGATAAAATTAGAGAATGCATCTTCGTCCTTTAAGGAACTTCATTATTATCCTTAATAATAAAGCAATCATATTGAAACTAGAAAGTTTCTTTAGTAATATTTGGTTATTGTTTTAAAATAAAAGATATGGAGATAATGAAAAGATAATATGTATGTCTTTCTTAAAAAATCTCATTATAAAACTGTTTTAGAAATAAATTTATTTTATATTTTTATCTATTTAATTAGATATATTT
Organism: Populus ilicifolia; assembly: GCA_015708895.1. Classification (NCBI taxonomy): domain Eukaryota; kingdom Viridiplantae; phylum Streptophyta; class Magnoliopsida; order Malpighiales; family Salicaceae; genus Populus; species Populus ilicifolia. Next base: position 225,252 of record SRLM01000914.1, read on the forward strand.
ATATCTTTATTATTTTTATTTTTTTCTATCCCAAAACAGTAAACAAATGTTACCTTGTTAAATTTGTATATACAATATATAACATAGACTTGAAATAGCCTTTTCACTTTGTAAAAATCAAAGCATAAAAATCAAAACATCTCCAGTAACAAAAGCTATTAAGAAAAGGTAAATTGTTAGTATAGCTTTTTAAATAATATAAATATGACTCTCTTTTTTGTATATGAACTCCAATGAAAAAAAAATCATTTTAACAACCTATTTATATTTTCATATATTTAATATTAATATTTGTGGTTTTTTTAGAAAAAAAACATTGAGAAAAGTTGTAGAGATGAAAGAATTTTTTTTAAATAATCTATTTTAATATTTTTGGTTTTTTTATCGATATATAGAAGCGAATTTTCATTTTAAAAAAAATCATTTTAACTATTTATTTTATTTGACTATCACTTTGAAGCTGTAAAATTAAAGAAGAAAAGCATAGAAAAAAAAATAGATTTTTGTTCCTTGACTCTTTTTTAACTCATCTAGCTCATTCTGACACTCTAATGCACTTCCACATCATTCGTGGATTGACAAATGTGAAGTTAATGGGTTTTCCGAAGTTGCTTTTGAGTTCTATCATTCACAACCACCAGTCTCGTGGCAACGCCATTCAGTATCCCGTTCTCTTTCTCTGTTCATACGTTTCAGCCTGAGGAAAGCACAGGGACGTCCCACAAGAAATTAATAATAATAATAATAAATGATCAAACAAGACAGGTGCTTCAAAATAAGCATTCCCACGTAACGTTTCTATCTCTATTCTCTACGCGTGGGAAAGCCCATCTCTCTTTTGATTTCACTTCGAAGGAATAAGAATCGAATTCCAGATACAGATCCAGAACGGCGAAGCCCACGTCTTCCTCTCTCTGTGGATTTTCGAGGTCTTTGGTGATAATGGGTTTGAGGATTGTGTACGGGGTGGTGTTCCTTTCTTTCTCATGTGCCTGCTTCAAGCTCCTCCATCTCTTTCTACACCCTGTATTCTACTTCACTACCTGATGGGTTCTTGGGATTTTTGAGAAAGAAGCTCAAATGGGTTAGCCAGATTTTACACTTTTTCTTCTTTTCCTGTGCTTAATTCGTATACTTTTTCTTCATATAATGACATAATGGGTTGAATTTCTCAAGTACTGTGTACTTCTATTACTACTTGTGATGCAAGTTGAACTAGCTATAGGTCTGTTAGTCTTCCGAGTCCTTTCACATCTCAGAGTATGAGTGCTTGTGTCTTGTGTTACTTGCCAAGACATATCAAGCCCGTCTACATTTCTTTTGTTTGTGTGGTTTTTCTATGATGTTGATATAATACCACTTTAATGAGAATTTGCTGATATGTTTATGTTATTCAGTTTGTTTTTATTTCAAGCTCATCTTATGCTCAGTGTTCTGTTGCTAAGTGCATCTGAAACTTTCAATTTCAGTCCAGTAAAGGATGTTTCTGCAAAATTAGCGCTCTGGCTTACATTGCAATTGTCAGTAGCAGCTTTGCAATCTAAACCCCTTATTGTAATGGAAAATGTGTTTGGTGTCTAATTTGGATTGGTAAGAAAACAAAGCTTTCAATTCGAAATCATGATTATAGCCGTAAAATCCAGAAACAAAAAGGTTGCTGGCCATGTTTGTGATCCGGAAAATTCTACGCTTGAATACGGCGTCAAAGTTGATAGCAAGTTGTAACTTTCACAGCTTGAGCAGCCCATTGCTGGTTGTTCCAAGTTCCAACCACCAAGACAGAGATAAATATGACAAATTACAGGGAAATGCAGTTGGGCCTTGGCACAGCCCAATCATGGCATTTTGCTGTTCAAATGACCAAAACATCTTCTTCTACCTTTTTTTTATTCATCTGTGATTGAAAAAGCTACTGGCCTATAAGCTTTTATGCCTGTTTCAAGACACCACAAATTTTGGTCATTAGAGCAAAAAAGCATGGATATGCTGGGCTAAATTGACTCTTTGGCTCTCTCAGGAGCCTCTCTCCTACCTGGTTTATCTTGAAACTTGGATCGTTCACCTTCTAAATTAATGATTCATCAAGTTAATTTATTAGAATGAGTCGACTTTCATAACAGATAAGATATAAATATATATCTTGTAGAAGAAGGGGTTAGAAGCTCAAAAGAGAGAAAATTACAGGCAACACTTTTCGAGATGAAATATTATTATACCAGCATCACACTATCTTTTCTATCTAAAAAATCTCTCATCACATTTATATTGGCAACAAAGCTTAATTAAAGTCATAAAAAATATTTTATGCTAATAAAATCAACTTTATCTCTGAAAAACATTGTATAATTCACTTAAAATTAACGCGGAAATTCTTAATTGGATGATGCTTGTTAACCACTACCCAATCTAATAATAACTGTGTGTGGTATTATGATGTATGATTTTTTAAAAAAATATTTTTAATTAAAAATATATTAAATAAATATTTTTTAGAATTGTTTTTATATTTTTTATATCAGAACATAAAAATATTATTTAAATTAAAAAAATTTGAAAAGAAGAAATTAACTATTATAAAAAAATTATTCATTATATACATAAGTATTCATAAATAATTTTTATAAATCAATATTATTCAAACAAATTTTTCATAGATATACACACAGTAATTATTTTATTTCACACAAGCTAATTATTTATACAAGCTTTCCTATTCATATAATGACACGTTAATATATAAAAAAAAATATTACTTTTAATAATAAATGAGTAAAATACAAGTCGATTGTGTTGAACACACGATGAACCAATTCAATGATCGTTGTATGCCTGCCACATCTTCCTTCCTTATGCAGGCAGTTGAAGCGGCCGCTTCTAGAAGCTCAGGCGGTTAGTTCCATAGAGCGGCTGGCTACCAAACTCCAGGCTTGTCATTTGACTTCTTTGCCCTTCAGAAAATGAATATTCACCCCAGCAACCAATTCACAGTGGGAAGATTCAAATTACACGAGTGTTTGAAGGCAACGTTCCATCGAATTTTTATAATTCAAGATCTGTCTCCTTTTTTCTTTTTTTTTTTTTTTTACNGGTGTCCGGGCCAGCTTACGCGCACCACGACTAATCCCCACGGCCCACTGAATACCCTGCAAACCCAGTAGGCATGTAAGGCACCGCGGGGGTGACAGGCGTGCATGCCAGGGCTCGAACCCAGGTGCAGTAGAAGAAGACAAGCCCCTTCCACCGCTAGGCCAAATCCTAGAATGCAAGATCTGTCTCCTTAAAATACATATGTTAAGGTATCTTTAAAATATTATCTAAATATATTTATTATTTACTGTTTGACTGTGTTAAAAAAATAGTATTGATTACTGATATTAAGAAAATGTAATTTATTTGTGAATATTTTTAAGTGCTGTACGTCGATAAATTCTATAATTAAAAAGAAAAATAAATATTAATTTGAAGTATTGAATGGTTTTTAAAAGGTATTTTGAAAACACCCGTTAACCAGACTTGGCTAGTCGTTGTCATTTCCTCGTTTGGATCGTCTAATTCCAAACTCATCCTTCTCTTTTCACTAATAACACCAACCAGCCATTCTTCCATTTCCAAGTTCCAGTGCCTGTCTGCCGATGTTTATCATATCTCCCCCTCTTCTTCTCAAACCTTTGGCTTTTTCAATGGTTTTGCCTGCTGAACTCATCAAATTAGGTGCCTTCTTATAGCGTTTGAGACCGAAAAGTTATAGCCCATTTGAGAGAGAGAGGTAAATTAGAGCATGGCAGGATATATGGGGATTGGTTTCATGGCTGCCTTTGCAGTTTCCGGAAGTGTAGTTCTCATTGCACGTCAACTCCACAAACGTCTCCTCTCTGATTTTATGAAGAAGATGGAATTTGAATTAAGGGGTACGTACATGTGATCCTTTCTTCTTTTTCTTAATAAAAAAGAGAAACAAAAAACCAAAGTAGTATACAGAACAGTATTGAATTTAACGTCTTTTACAATTGACAGGATCAAGGAGATCATGTCAAGACAAGAAGAGGGTGCGATTTGCAGATGATGTAATGGAGCCATCATCTAATAACAAAGAATATCGTAGGAGACGCATAAAGATAACCAAAGGTAACAACCAGGTCTCGAAAATGGATGATATTGTTCTAGTCCAGAGTCGTTAGGCTGGTGCAAAAGTGTTAGAAATCATTCAAGTGCAAACCTGTTTTTGATCTACAAAAACTGCTTGGGTTGTCCTGGAAGGTGGTTTTGCTTTCACTTGTGGATTCTGCAGTTCTCTATTCTTTTCATGTTTTGTTACTGGGGGAAGGGGGATAAGTTTTCAAGGTGTGCATTTTCAGATATTTTGCAGATATAATCATATCTCCTGTAATATTGTGCTCTTCTCTTTTCCTTTCAAATGCTTCGAATCTCTTGATCGGCTAGGCTTTTCAGTTTTTGCAAGGATATCGATGTTTGGGTATGCCGATAAGAGATTGACAAACATTCATCAGGTGGATTAGGCACAGTATGCTAATTCTATTACTTCATTATTCTCTCGAGAAATTTCCTAAGCTTCGTTTCCACGAAGAAGAAAATGTTGGAAGTGCTTTCACCTTTCATCTTGAAAGTATGCCATGCCTGTTTCTAAATTAGGCACAGTTATTACACCTTGTGTTGCTCGATCTTGACTAGATTAATTATAAAATAGAAAGATTTATAGAACTAAAATCGCAGGTAGATGAACTGTTTTGTTTATATTTTTCACTTCTTTTAGCAACAACAAAGAAATGTCATGAAAGGAAGTCCAAATGTCATTTTCTATGCAGGTTCTTTTTCCACATTTTACATGCAACATTTTTGCTGTCATATTGCTAATAACTTCCCCTTTTTGCAGAGTAGCAGACATTGCATAGAAAGAAAGAAAAGTAAAGGACATTCAAGGCCAAAACCTCAATGCAGGACTCTTTATCTCCCTGCAATTATAGAACATTAACAAGTACAATTTTTTTGCAAAAAAATTATAATTGTCTAGTTGGTATTTAATTATTTATAAAATAATCATAAATATTACCATAAAAAATTATAATGTTCTCATAAAATCAAGGCATAATTAGATCATTGTTTAAATATTAATTTAATAAATCTATTGATTTTTTTATATTATAAACACAACAAGAAAAAAGGCAACCCTGGGCTTATAAGTAGAGATCCATGTGATAGGCCTAAACTATTAAGCCTAGGAGTGTTTGGAGGACTTTGCTCAGGCAACAAGCCTTTTAATTTGCCATAAATACCAGGCCCTATCTATAAAACACTGGATTCTGGTTAATAGTGCCCTTGTCCCTAAAGGACGGCCCATCTCAAAGCCCTCAAAAAGGATTTCCCTCAACAGGAGTTGGGTTCTTTCTCTTGCCGTAGACATAATAACCTTTTAAAAAACAATCATTTCAATATTTTCTTAGACTAATTCTACAAAGCTACCGCTTTAAAATGCCCCTTTAAATACTATTAATATTCATTATATTAAAGACTTTTTAAATTGGATGATATTTGTCATACTACCATCATCAATGAGAACATGGTATAACCAATGAGTGAAGAGTGTAATGGTGATGACAAAGGGTGTCTTTACGAGGGAAGGCATTTCCATTTAATATTTGTGGAGCCAATGAGGAGGCCTTTGTCTAGAGATCGCAATGGCCATGCTCCCACTACTTAACAAGTTTCATCCTTGCTCACGTTAAGGCCACTTATGTTTATGACTAATTAACATTACATGAGAAGATGAATCTCTTATGTTGTGCTTCTCTGAGTGGCTATTTTATTATGGTATGCTACTTGTTTATTAAGGCGGTAATAATTATTTTTTAGGGTTACGTGATTTGTGACATTTCTCTCGTCATCATATTTATCATATTTGTTTGATTTCTCTTAAAAGATAATTGCTTATGTATGTTAAAAGGAGGTGCATAGAGAGCGTCCTTCGAACATGAACGAACCATAAAAAAAATATAAACGATCCATTAAGTGCTGTTGTCGCAGTTGAGAGATCCTTAATTGCTTTTATATGGCTAAAAATGTTTTTGTAAATTTTCTCACTTGGGATCAAGGGGTTTGCTCCCTCTGTGGTCTCAGGTTCGAGTCCTTGGTTGCTCATATGATGACCACTGGAGGCTTACATGGTCGTTAACTTCAGGGCCCGTGGGATTAGTCGTGGTGCGCGAAAGCTGGTCCGGACACCCACGTTAATCTAAAAAAAAAAAAGAGGTCACGGGATGTGGACTAGTACTTACATGGTCTGTAATGACTCCTGGTGTTTTTAAGATGTTATTTATAAGATAAATCCCTAAAATTAAAGAAAGACGAAAGAAAATTGGTTTTTTTAACTCAAATTTCTCACTTTTTAGCTTAAAAAAGTCAAATAAAAAGACCTCAAAAATGAATAATCTTGTAAAAAAATTACAAAGCTTATTTTCCAACTCAATGTTAAAAGATTAGATCGAAAAAAAATCAATTTGAAAAAAAAATATACAAAAAAAATCCGAGTTAATTCAGATTAATTAGTTAAATTTATGATCTTAGTTATGAGATCAAGACAAATTCATAAAAAATAAATAAAAAAATTATAAAACCTCACTTCCAACAAATATAATGTTAAAAGTTAAAATCAAGATAAAAAAATTTATAAAACCAATATATAACTCAAAAGAAAGAAAATAAAAAAAATCACTAAGCATAATTTTTAAAATAATATAATATTAAATGATGATTTTTTTTAAAAAAAATTGGTTGTTAAAAAGTAAAATAAAATTAAAAAACATAAATGACTAGAACAATTTAGCCACACCCTTAAGTATTTTCATTTAAAATTATATCAACACGATTTCTATTAGATTTTTTTAATTTTTAATATATATACATCACAACCTTTAAAACGCATTAAAAGCTCTCAATTTAATTTTTTTTTTCCCAAATAGAACATAGCCAAATACAAAAACAAAGGGTGACATCTCAAACCATACTGATTTATCATGGACCCTGACTCACCTCACACGCAGGGGCACCCAAAAAAAAAAAACCAATAGAAGAAAGAAGCAAAGGAATGCAATAAACTTTGTTATCTAAAAAACGTCACTTGTCTTTTTCTCTGGTGCATATTTTGAAGTAGGGATATGGGCGGCTCTTGTCTGTGCGCAGTCTCATCGGTCAGAGGAGGAGATCTAATCGACAGCAAAACACGTAAGCTTGCAAAACAGCAGGTGTGATTAAATCATTTGCCAATAATTACAAGTACAAAACCGACTTAAACCAGTCATTGTCTGAATCTCTAGGGCAGCCGCAGGTCAGATCATTCCTGTTGAAGTGCCCATCGCTACACATGTCATTCCAAGTTAAGTATCGCAAGTAAAACAAACATTAATTTTTAAACAATTGAACAAGAAAACCATTTCCATATTATTAAATTAATTTAGGTATCTGCGGAATGTAAGTAAATTAATTTAGTTTCTGCAATTATGTAGACAGCCTGACATTGATTACGACCGTCGCGGATCCAATGATTTTTTAGCCCACGCAATCACGAGGGGGACTGTCTGGAAGAGTCCCTTCGTCGCTTTTAATCACAGGAAATATTAATACCACTGGCTACGTGACGGGTTGAATAAACATAAATTAAAATAAAATAAAATTGACATATGTATGAAAATATATAATAAGGCAATTGAGTCTTCGTATTGTTCTTTATTAAAAAGGTGATAGTAAATAAGTTTAAAATTGAGATTAAAAAATAATATCTATTGAATTAAAGTTTATTGATTAGTTTTAGCATTGTTTGATGTTATTATAATATGATGTTGGTGGTGATAATTTTCCCTAACATCTCATTAAAATAAAATCATTATTCTTTTTAATTAATAAATAATATAATATTTTTAAATTTTTTTATAACTTTTAAAAAATATTTTTCGTTCAAAATAAAAAAAAATTTCATGGATATCAAGTTAATTTTTTCTTTAATTACAAAGCGTTTTTTGATAATCAAAAAATATTTTTCATTAATGAACTTTTTTAATAATAAATAAATATAAAAAAATTTAAAAAATAATTTTTTAAAAACTTCTTTTTATAAACAAATCCACCCTTAATATTGTTTAATATTAATATAATACGATTATCATCACCTAACATCGAGGGAATAGCATCACCCTTCCTAATTAGATCATATTTTTTACTTCAACTAGTTTGAAGAAAATTTGATCCAATTCCTTAACATGATGTTTTCACCCTTTTTTTTATTAGTGTAATATGCATAGACACTTTATGTGTCTATAAATTTCACTTAAATTAAATTCACTTTATATATTAAAAAAAAATAACTTTTAGATGAGACTATTAAATAGTAACTTCATCAAGGAAAGCTAATCAAATGTTATTGAATCATCGACAACAATTGAGGTCACCAAAATGAACAATATTTGTGTCAAATGGTTGCATTTGATGAAAAAAAGCTCATATTAGATTATTTTTTTTACCTTTAAAGTTTCTAAAAAAAACATATCTATGTTCAAGTTGATTTTTTATTATGGGTTGATTTTATTTTTTATGGTGGTTTTTTTAAGGCTATTTATAAATTTATTACAATTTCTATTGTGTTTTATAAGTGTTGTGGATCAAAATAAATTAAAAATAAGTTTTTAAATAAAAAAGACTTAAGTTTTGATTTCTTGGGCACTGGCAGTAATTTGGGTGAATTAAATGACTCTTTATCTTAATTGTATTTTTTTTTAAAATTTAGGTTGGACGACATGTCTCCCGTCTTATGAATACGGGTCCTGATAAAATGGGCTAGATGGGTTGCCTTAACTTGTTAGGCCTAGCAATTCGTGTCCTTTGCTTCATTTTTTTCTTTTTTTTAAAAAAAATGTATGATATTTTATGGTTTTATCTAAGTTTTTTTATTTATATTTAAATTAGTATACGTTCTCTCTTTCATTTTATTTGGAGAGACTCTTTTAAATTACAATTATTTTCTAGTTATGTATTTAAATTTAAAGAGTTTTTTTTTATTCATCTATAATTTGTTTTACCTTTTGCATGGAAGAACTTATACCTGATTTAAGGTGGAACGTGGGTCACATAACTAGTAAGGCTTTATTTTGTGTGATTTCTAATCTTTACTTAAATTAAACATCCAAATACCATTTCCGTAAAAATTCCCTCAAATTTAATTTCAAAAATAGTTATGGTAATCTTGTTTCATGCAAATGATTTTAGTTGAAAATGGAATGTTTCAAGAAAGAAATTGAATAAATTATGAAAACTTCAAAATGAATTAGGTTTTTTACGATCATGTATTGTGCTAATGGAGTGATTCGGCTTAACCTAGTTAACAAGTTGATGAGATAATAGACTTAGCCACTATTTACAGTTACTACATTTGAATAATAGACCAATAGGTTAACGAGATGACTTCTATATTCACTTGCAAAAACATGTTTTTTATCAAAATAGAAAATCTATGATGTTCAATTTAGTAACTATAAAAGGAGTGGAGTATACTGAGTGTCGCGGGGACAACGTCATTTGGCAACGACAGAGGCTCTTGTCCTGCTTTCTGATGAGGAGTGTTTGGGAAAGTTTTTTGGTTTTAATCATAAAATTATAATTAATATTTAGAAGTCGTCACTTGGTATTATGGTTATTAAGAACCTATAGTTTGCGAGAGTCTGAGTAAGGGATTGATTGTGTAAGGAAAAGACACATCACCCCCATTGCATCCAACCTAAAATAAGTTGCATTGTTGTTTGATTTTTTTAAGTGGATTTCTATTTGTTGGTCTTTTCTAAAATTCAAGGCAGATCTCTTTTTATGAGAAAGTCTCTATCTTATTGGGTTAAATTCTAACCGTTATAAAGTTTACACTTTGTATTTTTAACACCTGAAGGTGTACTTTATCGTATAATTTTACACCCTACAAATATTAGAGTCTACATCTAGATCTTAAAAAATAGAAAAATATTTTTGACATGTTGGTCAAATCTTAGTAGATAATCAAAAAGGTTACGATATCAATTTTTGATTTTTTTTAAATAGAATAAATGCAATTTTTATTTTGTTTTTTATCAAAAACATGCTTGGAAAAATTTCAAGAATTGGTTGTATGCAATAAAATATTTTTTTCTTTTTGAAAATGTTTTGAATTTTTTTTGAAATATTTTGGATAAAACCAGGTATTTTAATACTAAATTTCCATTTTACATTGTAAATATACAATATGATATTATGAAAAATTGATAGAAAAATATGCAAGAAAATCATAATTTTTTGAATTAATTTTTTAAAAAAAAATTAGATTTTTTTTTTAAAAAGGGGGTCAGGCCAGACCCAATCATCTAGACAGGGCTGTATCTAGCCCGACCCAAATGAGGAGCTAATTAATTAGCTGTTATATGTATAAATAAATTTTGCATGCAACAACTACAATGGGGAAGAACAAAGAAAGAGACAAAGCAAGGAGGAGGAAGATGTCTGGCGTGGGGATTTCGGTCGTGATAAGGTGGTTCAGCCGGTGGCTCAGAGAGTGTCAACTAAGGTGATGGTGGCCGGAGTTGGCTGTGGGAGAAGGAAGAAAACATTGCAGAGGAAGGAGAAAAGCTGGAAGGGGAAGAGAGGAAGGAGTTACAGTGGCTGCTTAGTGGTCGGTAGGCTTCCTATGATAGAGAGGATGGTTGTCCAGCCAGTAATGACAATGATGGTGGTGGCTGAAGGCACAATTGAGAAGGAGAGAGAGAGAGAGAGACGACATAAAAAGAAGAAAAACAGGGGAGGTGGCCAGTTTTTCTCTGATTTTGGACCCAATTTTCTCCTCCTTCATGCCATCAAATCCACCTCTATTTATAGGCGGTGGAAGAGAGCAATCTTATCAACTTTAAAAAAAAAAATTCAACCTTTGATTCAAATGAAAAGGATCATAACCATTGACTCAAAGTAGGCATGACACACTGTCAAATTGTCAAATTTACAGCTGTAGGCTGCCTGAGTTGGCTTCTTTAGGGTGGTGTCACGTCTATTTATTTGCTAGTAAGCCGGTGCCGGTCATACCTTGATGTAGAGGGATGTCTGATGATCAGTTTCGTGTAAGTTTTAGCAAATTTGGTGGACATTAAATGCACCTGCAAAGGGAATGATCGAACTAATTTTTCCAAAAAAATAAAGAAGATAATAAATAGTGATCACACGACGCGTTGTCTGGTCCCTCATTTTTTTTAAAAAAAGCTCAAAGTGACGTCGTTTTAGGTTTTAAATAGGGATTTCTTCAGAATTCAAAGCAATCCTAAACTTTTGATTTATGCAATTGTACCTTTAATTAACCCAAATTTTTTATTTAATACAATTACACCCTTACCGAATTTCAATTGGAACCTCAAAGTTATGTGCCTTTTACAATATCATTCTTGGTCTTGGATTTTGTCAATTTAACCCCTAAGTGACTATTAAACTTTTAATTTTTCCCCACAGTTTTTGTTCATTAAGACCTTATAGTTTGTCACCTGTTGCATAATGGTCCTTGATCTCAGATTTTATTATTTTAGCCCTTAATTGACCCCAAAACATTAATTTTCTTGCAATTTAGCCCCTAATTTCAATCAATTAACTTGATAAAAATTAAATTTGATTTCTTAAAATTCTAATCTTCTCAATTAAGCCAAAATTAGGCTCCCGAACTTAATTTTTCATCAATTAAGCCCCAAATAAAATTAATTTAACCCATTTAAAGTATAATTAAGTCTTTACACTTAATTAAATCCTTCAATTAGACCCAAATTAATTCTTAAATATAATTAAAATTTAATTTGACCCATTTAAAGTGTAATTAAGTCATTACACTTAATTAAATCCTTCAATTGAACTTGAATTAATTGTTAAATATAATTAAAATTTAATTTGGCCCATGATTAAATCAAATTGGCCTATTAAAAATTTAATTATATCATTGGACTTAATTTTTATTCAATTTGTGTAATAATCATTTAATTTGACCTTGAATTTGTATTTTTTATCTGTTTTTTAGCATAATAGGATGCAATTAGGCCTTAAATTTCTTCAAGAAATTACAGCTTAATTTTTCAGCCTACTTTCTCCATGTTGCTAGCCATTATTTTTTTTATTATTTTTAAAAAAAAAATAAAGAATAACCCAGAATTAGGTTATGACATTGAGCATCAAAGTAATAGAAAAGATGAGTAGTCTAGCAGGTCAGCAAGAGTACGAGTAGGAGTAGGAGCACCATAATTAGTCCTTATAAGTCCAATACTCTTTTCTTAAAAAAATTTACTACTTGTTGTGATTTTTTTCATTTGCAAATATTATCACACCATTGATGAGTCATTGTACATATGTCATGTTACCTTGTTATGGCTTTTGTTATAATGCCCATAAGAGAGATGAAAGTACAATTAGCATATTTGCTTTCTTATAGGGCAGAATATCTTCATTTAGATAATGAAGAATATTTTGTAATTATAAAAGTAGTGTTAAAACATTGTGGAGGGAGATATTCAAATGGAGAAGTGAAGATTTCATTAGAGATATCAAGATTTCATTGTACATATGAAGAATTTATTGGAGACATAAAGATTTTTATTAGAACATGGAGAAACATTATTTCTTTCATTAAAAAATTCAAAATATTTTTTCATGTAAGTGAAGGTGTAATTTTTTAAGATTATTTGATCTTATGTAATGCATTATGAAGATCATTCCCTATTTGTTTAGGATGCATTTTCTTTCTTATAAACTATTAAGGTAACATCTGAGGATCAATCTTCTATCTTTTCTTTCTTATAAACTATTAAGGTAACATCTGAGGATCAATCTTCTATCTTTTTCTAAGTCAAAATTTCACAGTATTATGATTATAGTCATGGTTCAAAAAATTGTTAGGGTTGTGTTTATGTTATTCTTTGTAAAAGGTAAGAATCTCACAATTTGTTTTTCTTTTAATGACATCTAGAACCTCAACATACATAGTGGTTAGAGATATAGTCATGAGCTAAAAAAATATTATTCAATCACGAATGGATCGCTCGGTATTCCTTTAAGATGGTCTAGGGTTACTAAAAGATTGATGAAGTTTGGAAGATTTTACTCTTTATGACTAAAAGAAGGGTGTTCTTGTTTGGTCACATTAACTTATTTTACTTGAGTATAGTTTTTCATCATTGTCTTTTTCACATTGAGGAGAGTTTGATCAGGGATAGAATATAGTTATTTTAAAAAAGAATAATTATAGACCTCACTGATCAAGACTTACGTAGCAATGTGTTTAACTATATTTTTTATACTAAGCATTTCCCCATTAAACCTTTGAAGATAAGGTTTGTTGCTTTTCTGTTCTTTTTATGTGATCATAATGAATTTAATTATACTATTTTTAGTTTGTATATTTATGTTGAAGCAAGAAATAAGTTTGGTGTTAAGATCATAAGAGTTAAGAATAAAGCTAGATTTAAGGGCATGGTATTATGCCTAAGCAAATCCACATAATATTGTTATAAATATTTTTCACATGGTATGCATGTCTTGTGTTACAAGCTTTAAGATACGTAACATATAACAAAATAAGATTATAATTTCGACTCTTCAACCTTAGTTTATTAAAAAATTCACCTAATATATAACAAAATAACATATCATTATTGGTAAGATATAAATATATTTTTTATTACATGTTAAAAAAATAACTAATTCATTTCAGTGAACAAGGTTTATAATTATCCAGAATACACATCAACTGGCACGAAGTATCTCATTAATGTCTCATAACACATTTCCATTACAGTTTAATGAATTGCGTTGTTATATTCATGTACTAATACATATAATAATCTAACTAATCAACAAATTTTACTATGTAAATATGTGATCTCTCATTGCATGACAAAGATTGATATATTCTATATGAACCATCAATCAATTTTTATCCATTTTACCTCGATGATTAATAGCATGCAAGTTATCAAACATGTCAATATCATCAAAGATGTGTTGATGCAATCCAAACTAACGTATTACCTGATCAAGGTAATACACCTCAACAACAACAAATTAGTGCATGGAGACTACTGATAGACATAAATCACTACGCTTCATGCATAATAAAAAAAAACCTTCCAATTAAATCTTAGGTATATGATGTTCATATCACTTATGAAGCCATAAAATAAATATATTAAAATCATTCACACTAAAAAAATAAAGTTAAATAACAAAATTTAAATAATTGAGTTCATACATACCTGATAAGACTTATGTGAATCCATCTTGTTCCTATAAAACTTGTGAACATAGGTGGAACTTTAAGTAAAATGCCTAGACCTTTTCCCAACTCAATTAACATAACCACAAGTTAATTTAGTAATTTTTTTATATAAAAAGTATAATTTATAATTTATAAATAATTATTATTACAAAGCATCAATTGAGTGTTGTCTTTCCATAATTGTGTCTAACTTCTTATTTCTCCAAACATTATAATAACTAATGTAAAGATGCTTCCATGGCTATAGCTTTATATTCTAGAAAAAAAATATTAATAAATATTTAAAATAAAAACATTGTTTAGGTTTAGTATTCAAGTAGAGCTCTAATATTTACAACCATTTACGATGATCAACCCAAACATTATATTAAAATTCATATCACTAGTAATGAAAACACTAACATAACAATTCAAATAGCCCCCACCTAGCATCCTCCATTTAATGTCAACATGAGATTAGAAAAATTCCACTAAATCCATGGACATGCTAAATTCTTAATTTTATCAAATGAATTATCTAGTTTTGTCAAATACATGCAAAATTTGGTCTTTCCTCCATGGTAAATAATATCATTATTGGTATTAATGATTATATCACCGTAATAACATAATATTCCTACAATAGAATATATATATATATTATACGAAAATCATAAAAAATATAATTTTAATTTATCAATATAACAAATTAATCAAGTTATAATGCTAGTGATATATTAAAAAACCTTTAAATTTACAAAACACTGTAAACTAAATCCTAACCCTAACATAATCAATGCAATATAAGTCAGCGATTCTCCTCTATAGATAATGTAATTTATACATTTAATTGACTAATTTTATATTTAACTAACATAAATCATAGTTATTTTAGGTAAAATAAATAAAAATTCTAAACGAAACCCTAACCCTAACGCTAAAAAATCCACCAATTAGACAAAGAAGAAAAATAAATATACCTTAAATTAATTAAAAAGAGCTCTATGATGATAATAACAGTACGAGAGAGATTATTATGAGTGGATAGAAAAAAAAAAAAAAGAACCAACGATGAATAAAGAAAGAGCTAAAGTCTATCACGGTGAAAAAAAATAAAAAAAAAAGGAAAAAAATTATGTAACTTACAATCAGTTAGTTATATATACAAAACAAAATTATCACAAATGCACATGTTTTTTTTTATTATTTATATTATATGCACTACTCGTATTACCGTGTTAGACTAAAAAGTATTCTATCAGCTGTGGTAATGTGAGAAATACTTTGGGTTATTTTGCTAATATGCAAAAAAAAAAAAAAAAATTGGTAAAGTTGACACCAGGGGAAACAATTAAAGTTATTTGGCATCTAAATCAAATCACGTCATATCAGTACCGTACCTTTATTTTGTTTTATTGTTAACTTATTAAATTTAAATCACTAGTAGACGCGTGTATATCTGGCTCTAGCTAACGATAAGATCTGCACGTCAGATACGGTCCGACGTGTCTATCGCAGAACAATTTAGATTTCTTGTTTATTTGTCTTGTCCACCTCAACGCGCCTTCCACGCGTTAGGGGTGGCAATTTTATGTAAAGGAAATAAAGGATAATACTGGGCTACAGTGGAGCTCACCGATGGTTCCAAGAGCAGTCATGTCATGCCACCTATTATTTTTTTATTTATTTAATAGCATGTTTTACCGCTTCTGTTTTTACTCTGAAAAGTGGAATGCAGGTTTTTTTTTTTTAACCAAGAAAAGGCTTAATTTATTCTATCAGGGTCCTTGCGTTCAATGTGCTGTTTGCCATCGTTTTGGTAGCCGAGGGAATTTCTGAGATGTCAGATCAACAGCGAGTAATAGTTTATTGGCTCACCCTCCACTCGAAATCAGAAAAAAAAATTGAACAAAAAAAAATGTTTAAATTACTTATTTCAAAGAATTATCAAACCCCCATTTCATGAATAAACTTTGAGTTCTTGTCTAAATCTAGAATTAAAATTAACATTTATTAAAATTATCTCAAGTTTGAATTTAATTTTTTTAAGAAGATATTTTTAAAAAATATTAAAATAATAATAATATATTAAATTGATTCGGTTTCATAATTTACTAATCAAATTTAAGATCTAGATTATGAATTTTAATAGCTTTAATAATTTTTTTTAGATATTTTTTATTTAATTATATGATAATAAAAATAAATACTTATAAAATTATTTTACTAAATACCCTTATACTTGTTTGAGATTATAATAATTTTATAGAAAATAAATTAAAATAAATTATAAAAATAAATTCAAAACCAACTAAATTTTAAAAAATAAAATTAAAAGAAAAGGCTAAAAAGAATTAATTAAAAAAACTAAATTGGAAGCCAGAATGAAAAAAAAAGTAACTATTTAGCATTATTATTGATAAAATCTCTTCACATCACATTATAAATAATTCAAATTTAAAATTAACTTGAAAGCAAGTTTTTCAAGATATCCTTAAAAAACAAAAAGAATAGTTCTACTTAAAAAAATTAAAATAATATTTTTTTAATATTAAAATAATAATATATTAAATTAATTATGGTTTCGCGTTTTAATTTTTAAACCCACAATCAGATCAAGAATTCATCAATTTTTAAACCCACAACTAGATCAAGAACTCATCAAGTATAATTTTTATAAATTATTTTTTATTTAATAATATGACTCTTGTAAGAATCAAATAAATCACATGATATTTATTTGATACTATAATTATATAAAAAATTATAATATATAATAATAATCAAATTAAAATCAATAAAATATTTGATTTAGTTAAATTAATGATACCACTCTAAAATTTTTTTACATTTCAAAAAATACTACCATTCTCTGAATATTTTTGTTTTACATTAAAAAAATTAATTTAACCTTCGGCCTTACACACTACACCATTCTAGATACATTCGTCCATGTTCTTGAGTGCGTGTACATGACTACCTGCAGCGGCCTTACAATGTATTACAATTACATCAACTTTGTGAGACTGGAGAATTAAAATTACATGATTTAATGGCCTTGGAGTTTTATTGTTGCGAGGGAAAGAGTCGGCCTGGTTAGCAAATTGTTGAAAGAGATGGTTTCGTATGTGAAGACAAAAGAGGGGTCAGATTCTTGCGCGCACGTTTTGCAAAACTTAACCAGTAAACGTGCACGTGTCGACGACAATGACATTTTGTCTGGAAAGATGGATCTGAATGTCGTTAGATTGCTCCCGTGTCGCGTGAAGAAAGGACTTCCTCCAGATAACGGATAAATTGGATAGTTAGCACCCAAAATACAAATTAATATTGAAATAACACAAGATAAAAAAACAGTTATGATAAAAAATAGTATAACTTGAGGATGTCTGGGCTCGGAAACATGATATTTCGACTATAGTTTGGAATGTTATATTTAGCAATTTTCGCATTTAAGACCGGCCCAAATGAAGATATTCTTGCAACTATAATAATAATTATTATTAAATAAAAATATTTTATTAATTTTATTTTACATGAAATATTTAAATCTAAATAGTTATTTGTAAGGTCAGTAAATAATATACTATTAAATAACACATAGTTAAATATATAAAATATATATGCTTTCATATATCTATAAATAAATTAAAATTATCATAATAATTAATGTAATTATAACAAATAATCATAAGTTGAGGTCTGTGTGTTTTGCTAGCATTCGATCTATTTAAATTTTAATTGATGTTGTATTTCAAAAGTATAACATGTAGTTTTCATATTTCATAAGAGTGATATTTAGTAAATGTTTTAGTTTCTTAAATATAACAAGATCAAATTATGTTATTTTATCAAAAAAAAAAAAAATAAAACGATGTCATCCTCTCAAATTTTTAAGTTTATTATGCTAATTTGGTTAAAAAAAACCTAAATATATCCACCAACAAATAATAATAATTAAAAAAATACAAATCTAACCACCGAAATAAAATACAGAAATAGTTATATACTATTAAATTGATGAAATGTCAAAATACCTTCCGAATGCCTGGTTGATTGTTGATTTTCATAGCTAGCTGGCAAGTAGAAATATATTTTAGATTATGAAACTTTGGACTAGTTTTCATGTAACTAGATTCATTACACTTTGGAGATTTTGGGCCATTCACGTCTAGATTATTTATTTTACTAATCAAAATATCATTCATATATATTCTTTTTATTCGAGATTGAGATGATAACACCAAGAATAAACAGTTGCAATTACTATCTAAATTAGCATCTCAATTATATAGCATAAAACACGTGGGGAATATTATTTTGACTAGGTGGTGTGGGATGAGATACAGGGACAGCTTACAGAGCTAAAATAGCCTTTAGAAAGGGTGTCGACAATATGGATAGAACAGAATACGTTTTAGGAGCAATTAGATGATTTCCTACGTTGTTGGTCGGATTTAAAAAATATATATATATTAAAAAATCTTTAGGCATTGTATACAGTTTAAAAGTTTATATGATGTAACTTGGTTAATTTGGGAAGTGTATAGAAAACCTAAACAATAGGAAAAAAATATAATGCGATTAAAAAAATTTAAAAACAATATTTTTTTAAAAAAAAATATTGAAACAATAACATATTGGATCGGCACGGGTTAATCCATGTTAACATGTAAAATCCATGATTTGAGTTATGAGACTATGATAACTTTTTATAAAATAAATAAAAAAATATATTAAAGTCCAATTATCAATCATCCTAATATTAAAGAATAAAACTAAAATAATCAATTAAAAAAATATTTAAGTCAATATAAACTAATCTATCAAACTTGAATTATGAGATTGAGACAACTCAATAGGAAAAAACCACTAATTTCCAATCAATCCAACGTCGAAGAATGAAAATAAAATAAAAATCAATTTAAAAAAAAAACCGAGTCAATCCAAATTAACTCATTAAACCTATTACTCAAGTTATGAAACTAAGATAACTTAATAGAAAACAAACAAAAATAAATTATAAAGTTTAATTATCAATCAACTCAAATTTTAAATAATGAAATTGATTAAAAAAGCCAATCATAGAAAAGGATAAAAAAAATTGAATCAACCATGTTAAGTCATGAGACTCGTGATTCTAGTAATAAGACTGATATAATTTCGTAGAAAATAAACTAAAATAAACTAGAAAATTCAATCCTCAATAAATTTAATATTATAGAATAAAATTAAAAAAAAAATTAAATTTAAAACTAAAAAAATATTATTCCAATAGATAATAATTTATGAGAAGAGAAACATTAACTTTCTCTTCTCAATTAATTCTTGTTAATACCGTAATTATAAAATTCCTTAGCAGATGAGTTGATGTGGTGATTTGTTGATCAATCCACTTTAAAGTGGACTAGCCAAACTTTGGTGAAACTTAATTAGATTAATTCTAAGAGTTTTTTTTTAAATTATTTAAAATAATATTATTTTAGTTTTTTTAAATTTTATCCAAAAAAACATTATTTACTATTTTTTTTAAAATAAAATCATACCATTTGAAAATAGACTTAAATTAACTTTATGATACGTAGGTTAAACATGTAGATCCATAATTTAGACCTCGAAACAAGTTTGATAACTATGAGTAATATTGATAACTGTGCCAAAAATTTATTTGTTTAAAAATTCCAACTATTGGGTTTATAGACAAGACTCATTTATCCAATATATGATATTCACGTTCAATGCATAAGATTGTTCAAGAAAAAAAAGGCAAGAATTGTTATCACTCTACTTTTATTTTTTATAGCTAATATTTTCTTGCATGTTTTCCAACATTACAGAGAAGCACCTGATTTTCTATATGTTATTATAAGCTATAATGTAGTAATTGTGTTTTTTTTAAATAAAATAAAATCCTTGGGTGGTACATATTAACGAGTCTCGTACGCATTGTCCTAAAAAAAAGTCCCATTCACTATAATTATATACGCAAAACCACACCAACAAGAACTTCCAAAGCTGATCACCGAGTCATCATCCCTTTGAATTAATTCCACAACTCTCATATCCCACCAAAAAAAAACAAAAGGAAAAAATAAAAAAATCCTCCTTCGCTCACCCTGGACTAGTAATTTAATCTCTGTATCCTATATCTACACTAGCATCAAAATAAAGCAAAACCTCTGCCAAAAACACCAAGAAGCTAATTAAAAGAGCAGAAAAGTAAAGTGCACTCAGCGCAAAACTCGGCAGAAGCTGAGACCCTTTGTCCGTTTTATTGCCCTCTCTGAGGAATATTACTAACTCTTAGCTTCTAGCTTCTGCGTTGTCATCCAAATCCATGGAGTTATACCAGGTTTCTGGCCCCTAATCTCTACAGAAGGGTCATCTCTTTAGAGATCCTTTGAGCAAGATATTGTGTGTATTCTCTTCCCTTGCCTCCTTTTCATCTTCTTGATTGAATTGGACTCTCTATTCGAGATCAAAACAAGACCTGCATTTCTTTCCAGTTTCCTTTCTTGTTAAAATGATTATTAACTTTACCAACAAAACCAACGCCAATAATCAACCTTCTATGTCATTCCCATCATCACAATCATTGATAAAGAGCCGGCCGCTTTTAGGACACGCCAGCTCCTCAAGTTCTTCCTCCTGCAGCGGCCGTTTAGGCGAGTTAGCTGGAGGGACAACGGCAGAGTGTGCAGCAATATGTTGTTGTTGTCCATGTGGATTAATTAACCTTTTGGTTCTCACTATGTACAAGGTTCCTGTTGGAATATGCCGCCGCGCTTTGAGAAGAAAACGAAGGAAAAAGCTGATCAAGAAAGGCCTTTCGCCGCAGCGAACGAGGAGTTGTAGCTGTGATTATGATGGTACAGAATTACAGATTCATCCAATGGCTTGTGTTGAGGAATCATTGAGAGAGCTCGATGAGGAAGCGGCCTTGAAGGAGGAGGAAGCTATGGTGGAGTTGGAGAAGGAGATGTGGGAGACTTTTTGTGGCACTGGGTTTTGGAGAAGTTCTTCTCAAAGAGAATTACCATTTAAGGAGAAGCGTAGCGTTAGTTCTCCAAGAGAGGCACATAAGGCTAGAATCTAGAGGCTAATTGAATTCAATAACTATTCAGAGCTCAAAACTTGGCGTTTGCCTCTCTTTTTATTATTGTTGCTGTTTCTTTTCATCTATCTGGTAATTAAATTTTTTTTCTTACTTTAACTTCTTCTTGTCTCTCTCTGTTTTCTGCATTTTACTGGTTTTTTTTATTGCGAAGCGGTGTTTTCTGCGGTTGTATGATGGTGGGTGATTTTTGTTGTGCTTCATGGTTAAATTAGAGTCTAGAGAGTGTTGAAGGGTCTTTGCTTGAACATGTTTAAAAGGGGGCTTGCATGGTGTGTCTGATACCCTCTCAATGAATTTCTTATGTTAGATTGTGTTTAACTAGGGAGAATGTTTGTTTTTTTGGCTTGCTGGCGGTGGCATTTCTCTTTCTTTCTTCCTTTTTTGGCAAGCGCTGCTTCATGTTATCGGAGATGAATGGAGAAGTTACAATAGTTTACGCTGTGCGGCCATTTCATTTTTTTTTAAGAATTTGATTTTTTAAAAATTAATCTTTGATGAATTTATATAAAAAATAAATTTTAAAATTAAAAAAATATTATTTTGATGTTTTTCTAAATTAAAAATACTTTAAAAAACAACTATCAACACCATGTCAAATACTAAATAAATAATCATGTATGATCTTTGACTTTTAAGTTAAATAATCAATTTCATTCTGTAAAGTTTAAAATTATCCTTTCCTTAGAGTTTGATGAATCATGTAAAAACTTTGATTTAGATTTGGATTTTCTGCGGCTGTGTTTTGTGTTATAGGGCAAGATATTTGGGCTTCAACATTAACATTATTTACTCTCTTACAAAACAAGTTTTTTTATCAAGATAAATAATTCTTTAATGTTTAAATTAATGAATTGTAAGACAAACAATAAAGTAGGAGAGTGTAGGTTGTGATAGTTGTGTGTGTTGTATTTCATCAAAATATATATATGTAATATAAATATTTTCTTTTTTAAAAGTCGTGTTAATCTCGTTAAACAAATTAGAGTTGTTTAGGATTTATATGAAAATTACTTGAAAATCATATTTTTTTTTGTTTTGAATAATTATTTCAAGGCTAAAGTATTACAAACTATAAGTTATTTAAGTATTCAATCTATAACAGGAATCTATACAAACCACTAATGAGAAATCTCATAAACTCTTTTAAAAGAGAGGAATTAATATGCCTTTTAATGCTAGCTCTTTTCTTTTATGTTTTTAAGGTGTTTTGTATTATATTATGCATAAAATAAAAGATATAACATTTTATTTATAAAAAAATTTAAAAACTCAATAAATGAAAAAATAACAATTTGCCCACGAATAATATCGCATATATTATTTCAGGAAAATTTGAGAAATTTATTCAATAAAGTCCTTACTTGATTATTTTAGGTTTACAATTGTAATTCCATGTATAAACAACATTCTGGTTTTAAATTTTTAAAATTTATTTACAATTAAGTCACACTTGATTAATTATCTCATTTTATTTTTTAACAAATGATTCTTATATGTATGACTCATTAAGTTTCTTAATAAGTTGGCACAAATATAAATCACAATCCTAAATAAAATAAAATTAAGTAAATTAAACAAACTAACTTATTGTCAATTCAATAATTGATTAATTTATATTTAAAGATTAAGTGTAATTTTTAGCAATTTGTCGAGATCCCCAAAATATTATGAAAGTTATAAATGGTTTGACTTAACTTTTTAATGACTGGTTTCTCAGTATAATTATTATCAATTCATTAACAATGTTTGGATTTAGACATATATAGAATAAAGTGTTTATTTTGTTAAATTATATTTTTTTTTCAACATCATAGTTATTGATTCTTTAAATAATATTTGAAACTTTTTTCAAATCTCTTTTCACATTGCGTAAGGATTAACAATTCATACTATTTGAGAATTATTTATTTATTTATATAGGATGATGAATCTTTTTTTGAGTTCTTAAATACCTTCATATAGTTCATGTTATATTCAATATCTACTTATTTCTTATCTTTGATTAGAACAACGTGTAAAAAGATTAAACATAAAGCTTTTTGTATAAAATAATTCAGTAATTTTAGGTCTAAGGATAATTTATATAATTGTTCTTTAAGTCTTTTTATAAACAAAATTAATCTCTTCATGTATAATTATTATACGGGTTAGTTAAGTGAACATAATGTACCAGAAAATTTGTCTTGGGCCAACGCACCCATGCTTCTTAATTTTAAGGCTTGGGGTGTACTGGGCCACCTAACTCCAGCCTCCTTTTTGTCTTTTTATTTTTTATAGTTATTTTTTTAATTTGATCCTTTCATATTTAGTAAATTTTAGGGTAGGGTTGATGATTTATCACAATCAACTTTGTGAAGATTTCTTACAATATTTTAAAAGTGTTTTTTTAATTCATTCTTTAATATGGGTTTTTGTTGATTTTTTTAAAATTTTATTCTTGAATATTTAATTTGTTAGAAATTAAACTTTATAATTTAGGTTAATACTTAATTTTATAATTTTTATTTCTATTATTATATAATTAAATTAAAAATAATTTTAAAAAAGTTATTAAAAATTAATGGAATCCATAAGTTAGGTTATGTATTCAATGAGTAAACCTGAATTGACCCGTATCAATCCAATTATAATCTCAATATGAAAAAAAATATCACGTGATTTAAATTCTTTTAAAAAACAAATTTTTTACAAGTAGAAAAAACATTAACAACTCCACATTTTTTAATATGTGTTTTCAGTGAATGGCTTGACAAAACCCCTCTTGCGCATTAAAAAGTTACGCACAGAATAACATGGGCAACCTATCCGGTGCATACTTAAACAATACTATTTGCAGTTATAAATTTGATCTCCCTTTCATGCTTTTCTTTTTCTTGCATCATTCATAGCAAAAACTTAAAGTTAAATGTGAAGTCTATGTTTTGTTCATATGAAAGGGCAACTAAAAATCCTGCAGAGCTACACAATATGAACTCTTCTCTGTTTTCATAAAGATGGGTGGCTTTAATAGCTAGATGAGTTGACATCCACAAATGTAAAGTAAGATTAAGCCATCATGCAAATTGAAATTTCATTTTCAAGATAGGGTTTAATTGATATTGTGACTTGTTCCCACCAACTCATCGTTCCCACTACCTCATCTTTGTTATGAAAAGGTAGGAATATGACAAGCTCCACTTGATTTTACTATCTGCATTTTACAATGACCTCTTTTCTCCGATTGCCCCTCAGAAAAGATCAACTACGTAACTATTGCTGAGTAAAGTGTCCTTGTTTAACTTCTGAGTTGTCCCATTTTTATTAATATGTCACTATCCCAATCTAAATGTTGCCAGCCTCACGTGGTTCAGCTCTGAACTGCAAACCTCTGCTGGGTAAAGTGTGTAAACTGTCTTTTTTGTTGCTTATTGGACCGAAGACTCTTGACCTGTCCAAAGGGGTGGCACTGTTTCGGCCTTCTTGCCTCCTACAACCATGCAGGGGACTGGAGGGCTAATGCGCTTGTGTTCTTTTTCACTCAAGCTTACTGTCCTACCTACCTACCAAATTGTAGCTGTCATATGTGAAGAGAAGTCACTTTATAAAATACAATAGTGAAAGACTCCGTGAATTATGTACAAGCATGGCAGCAATCTCTCACGAACAAAGAAAACGAGTTTAGATAATGCGAAGCCTTGCATAAGATGAGATAGTAATTGAATTTACTGATTGACAGTACTGAGGTGAAAAGAGTAGCTTTGGAAGAAATTACAGAGGCTAGCTTATTGTTTTATCACTTATCTCCATCAAATTAACTTGCTGGCCATAACATATTCTTAAGTTACACAACTGAAAGGGTGAAAATACATCCCAATTCAACCATATTGGCACTCAATTACCAGATCTGTTTAACAAATTTGTCAAAGCAAAGCAGATTTGGGAAACTAAAAAGAGCATGTCCAAAGTCCGAAAGTTGATACTTTATGGAAAGCAAACATTCTATGTTTAAAAGGCGATCTAAGCAAGATTGTGAGCTAATGGACCCTATACCATATCATGTAAAGTGAGGTCTGTCATTGCGCCAAGATGTCAATGTCCCTACAAATCATGGAAAAAGAAAAAATACAATCACTTTGCCCCATTTGCGTACCTTTCTATTTTATAAGAGAATCCCCATCTTTTGTAAGCTTCTCTTATCATTTACCTCACCCTCGTCTTGTCTGGATACGTATGTGCAAAATTGAAATGCCCGTCATCTTTCGGCTCTTCATACCCCTGTTTTTGTGAAATAAACTCTCCGGCGTTAATTCTTTATGGAAAGATATCAAAATGTGAAACGCAATGAGACCAGTGTTCAGACACTTTTGAATTATTTAATGGGTCATTGGCCAAACAAGAAAGAAATTGAACTGCTAGTTCATCGTAAACAGCTTTTTTTTTTTGTCATCTTGAGACTGTGTTTGAAAGTGTGAATGTAGTGTTTTTTTTTAAATACTTATTACTTATAAATATATTAAAATAATATTTTTTTATTTTTAAAATATTAATTTTAATAATAGTACATCAAAACGATCTAAAAATACTAAAAAAAATTAATTTTAAGTAAAAAAAATTTAAAATCCTTAGAAGCACAGGTTGGACTATATTCCCAAATGATCCCTTAGAAATATCCAAATTAACATAGTATTAAGTATATCTAATGATGAAGTCATGAAAAAAATTCACATGAAAATTGGGTGTTGTAATCCTACATCAAAACATGTGGGCTTGGTTTTTGGGTTTCATTATAGTTTTGATCATTCCTTAAAAAAGAAGTTCCTCGTAAAATGAGAGATACTCTAATATTTAAGTTAATTATTTTATGAGATAAAAAATATATGTGAAAATTAAAAGCAGATGAAAGTCTAGAAAAGTGTTGAGTTTAAGAAAATTATGACTTGTTATGTTTACTTAATAATCCAAGATATTTATAGATCTTGTTTATGTCATCACATCTCAAAATGTGAAGAGTTGCACTGTAATTGTTTGGCCTTATTAATGAAAAAGTTGGTGATCATCAATAATACATTGATTAGAAATAATCATTAGTCGAGAAATGAGATGTTTGATTACATATAAAATTGTGCGAGTTTGTTTTATCAACTATTGGTTAAAAAATATGGTGTGAACCTTGCTTAAATGTTTATAGTTGCAAAATAATTTATTAATAAAAGCATAAAAATATTTGTGTGCATGAATAGTACATGGTGTTGTCTTCTAACTTCTTATAACTCAATAAAAATATCCAATGCATGCATATGGTGAGAAAAAAAAAGAGGAAAAAAATATAGATGTTTGGGCCTTAGCCCAAATGGTGTAGCATTATTGTTGTCATATTGTATGTCTTTAGCTTCTTTTTTTTTGGATTAAATATACACCATTCCAAGTCTTTTAAACAGATGTGCTTGAAAGACTTAACTAGCAGAAGTGAAAAAAATACATAAAGTATAAATGTTACCCATTATGGTTATATACATATGAAAATGTTATTTTTTTTAGTATTATAAGTGTGTCTGCATGAGGGTTTTGCTCTTAACTTTGGTAAAATTTGTCACAAATACTTAGAGAACAATCTTTGATCTTTTAAGAGATATATGGTCACAAAAACCTGAAAAATGACCATTGATGTTTTTGGAGATAAATAGTTATAGGGATCCTTGATCCTTTTAGAGACAAATAATCATGAGGACCTGATGAGGGATCTCTAGTTAATTTAAAGGTATTAGAAACACTTATGGAGATATAATTGAAGATATAGAAATCTAACTTGGAGATTTTAATGGAGACATATTTAGAGATTTTAAAGGAGAATGTTTCATGGAGATATTAGAGATATAAAGAAAAAATTATTGTTTTTTATTAAACATTTCAAATGATGGAGATACGATTTTTAAAGATAATCCAGAGATTATATGATCTTAGATAGATCATCAAATATGTAAATTTATTTTCTTTCATGCTCAGGTTTTTTTTTCCTTTCATAAATTAGTAAAAGTAACCTCTAGTGATCAATCTTTCTATCTTTTTTTTACAAAGCATGGTATTCTTTGGTATCATGCCTAAGGTCATAATAAAAAAAAAGAACTTATTATGTTTTCATGTGTTCCTGTAACTTTTCATGGATAGAGGATATTGTAAAAAAAAAAAAAAGTTTCTTTGATAGTAGTAGTTAGCACTCCAGGTTATATGGTGGTCAAAAGAAGTAGTTAGGAGCTCATAAAATGTAAGGTAATCATGAAGCTTTTTTTATAAACTTTGGTTAAAAATGAGTGATGTTAGAGTGTGTGTGTGTGTGTATTGTTTAGTTAAAACCATTTTTTTATATATATATTTATATAGAAATCTCCTTAGATTTAAATAGATTATAAAAAATTATATTATGGTGGAAGAAACTAGCGTAACTAAATAATATATATATAGACACACACACACACACACATATATATATATATATGTATATATATACATATATATAATTTTTTATAACCTATTTAAATCTAAGGAGATTTCTATATAAAAAAATGTATAACCTTTTCCATATAAAATGGTTATATACTCCACTAATAAGATCTTCTATAATGATAGATTCAATGAGTCTTTCCAAGTTGAGCATTTCTTTATTAAAATTTTAAATATAAGCTCTAATGCTTTTATCTTCTTGTTGTGTGATGAAGAAAATCTTTAATGGTATTTTTTTATTAAAATGTTTATTCTAAAAAGAAATGTGATTTTTGAATTAAGATCACAAAAAATAAGGATATAGTCAAGCTTTAGGCTATGATACCAAACTCACGCGAGCCCATAAAACATTATTAGAAAAAATTTGCACATTACATCACTATTTTATATAACAAACTCAAGGATGATTCTCATAGTTTATATGTGTTCTTGGATGTCTGTAAGTCTTTTGTAATTATCTAAGCTTGCTTTTACGGAGACATGATCTTTGAAGAATTGAGTATAAAGTATTCTACAACTAAGTAAAGATTCTCTTACTTAATAGGGGCTATGTTAGAGGTCTTGTAGAGTCATGTATTTCATCTCATGCCTAGTTTTTTATTTTATTTTTATAAGGGGTATATGAGTGAGACTCATATGAAGATTGATGGAGATTAAATCCTTGTTAAATGTGTTTTAGATGATAATAATGGGTTTAGCTTTGCTAAGTGTAGAAGTATCAGAGTTAATCATTTACATGTCATTATGCCTTGTCTTTTTAGGAACTAGAGTCTTTTTTAAACACTTGGTGGTGTATGCATGAGAGCTCATTCTCGTGTAAGAGGGAGAGTGTGAAGATGCAAGTGTGGTTGCATTCCCACTATAACATCATTTAATATCTATATTTAATAAGAGAGTTGTTGCATTCTCATTATAACATCATTAAACATTTACATTGAATGAGAGAGTTGTTGGATACTTCAGAGAACTAGAGTCCCTATTATAAGGAGATTAGTTACTCTTCCTTATCATGATGTTTTGTTAGTCATAAGAAGTGTTTTGGTGAGTAGTAAAAGAGAATGAACTTGATTTTTATTTAATTCTAACAGAAGATGCCACTAATATAATCATGAAAAAACTTCACATAAAATTATTCTTTTCACGAGCAACAATCCTGGGCTAAAACATATGGGTTTGAATATAGGTTTGGTGTTTGAGGTTGGTTATGAGTTTGATCATTCCTAAAAAAATAAGTTCCTCATAAAATAAGAGACTTTCTAATATTTAAGTTAATAAGTGTATAAGAGAAATAATGTATGAGAAAATTAAGAGAGAATGTAAGTCTATAGAAGTGTTGAATTTGATAAAATTATAATTTGTTGTGTTTACCAAGTGACCCAATATGTTTACAGACCTTGGTCATGTTAATTCATATCGAGACCTGAAGGGTTGCACAATAATTAATTGGTAAAAATTTTTATGTTTACTATTGGTTGTAGTGTTTATCCCTTCATTGGTGAAGAAGTTGGTGATTATTAGTGATATGTTAGATAGAAATAATCATTGGTCAAGAAAAGAGATGTCTAATTATGTCATGTTAACTCACATCGAGACATGAAAGGTTGCACGATAATTGATTGGTAAAAAATTTAGTGTTCACTATTGGTTGTAGTGTTTATCCCCTCACCGGTGAAGAAGTTGGTGACTATTAGTGATATGTTAGATAGAAATAATCATTGGTCAAGAAAAGAGGTGTCTAATTGTGTCATGTTAACTCACATCGAGACATGAAGGGTTGCACGATAATTGATTAGTAAAAATTTGGTGTTCACTATTGGTTATAGTGTTTATCCCCTTATTGGTGAAGAATTTGATGATTATTGGTGATATGTTAGATATAAATAATCATTGATCAAGAAAAAAAGTGTCTAATTGTGTCATGTTAACTCACATCGAGACATGAAGGGTTGCACGATAATTGATTGGTAAAAATTTTGGTTTTCACTATTAGTTGTAGTGTTTATCCCCTCATTGGTGAAGAATTTGATGACTATTAATGATATGTTAGATAGAAATAATAATTGCTCAAGAAAAGAGGTGTCTAATTGTGTCATGTTAACTCACATCGAGACATGAAGGGTTGCACGATAATTGATTGGTAAAAATTTTGGTGTTTACTATTAGTTATAGTGTTTATCCGCTTATTGGTGAAGAAGTTGGTGACTATTGATGATATGTTAGATAGAAATAATCATTGGTCAAGAAAAGAGGTGTCTAATTGTGTCATGTTAACTCACAACGAGACATGAAGGGTTGCACGATAATTGATTGGTAAAAATTTTAGTGTTCATTATTGGTTCTAGTGTTTATCCCTTTATTGGTGAAGAAGTTGGTGATTATTAATGATATGTTAGATAGAAATAATTTTTGGTGAAGAAAATAGGTGTCTAATTGTGTAGAATATGAAGCGTGGTTATATCGCTGACCATTGATTAAAAAAATATGGTGTTAGATGTGTATAAAGGTTTGTACTTATAAAGAACTTGTTATTAAAAGCATAAAAGAGTTTGTGTGCACGGATGATGTGCAACGCTATATTTTGACTTTTTATAACTAAATAAAAATATTCAACTTGTTTGTATGGAAAGAAAAAAGAAGAAGGAGAAAACAGCCTTTTAGGCCATGACCCAAATAGTATAGTAATAATGTTGGTAATGTTGTTGTGTGGGTTATAGCCTAAGAAACTATTTTTGTTTGTAAATATATGCACAGTATACTAGTGAAAACTTCTAATATATACTCATATATATATATATATATATTAAAATAAACAATTTAAGTCCCCCCCACTCCTCCATCTTTTAATGAATTGTAATAATTTATAATGAGGAAATACATCATAACATAGATAATATAGAGAACTGCAATTTCATCCAGTATAGAAATCAACCTTGTAGAATAATTGGTCTTTTTTTTCATTGCCACTACTTACAATTTTATTTCTCCTCGCAACAAACTATCTCTACATACCCCCATTTAAAAAGTTGAGTTATAATGTGAGATTTTAAAAATAATTTTATATCACTTTTTAATATATATTTTTAAGTTTGCACATACCCAACATTATTTTGTGTGCTTAATTTTTAAAATTTAATTCGATAAAATAAAATATTGAGATTTGAATTCATTATTGCTTTGTTATTTAATTTTTAATATCATATTAAAAATCATTTGAATCTATAAACTTAATTATAAAATAAATTTTAAAAATAATTTTATATTATTTTCTAACCATCTAATCTAAAATAAAGGGTACCATCCTTGGCAAATTGCTAATTTCATTGTTAATCATAAAAAATTAAACTGCAAGTTAAAGCTCACCATCCCGTTCTTGGTATCCTCATCCAGAATCGATCTTCCCATCATGGTCATACCTTTGTGATTAGCAGATAGCTTTAACTACACTAACATTCTTGTATTTGTTTCTATGGCGAAAGGCTGGGAAAAACCCGAAGCAAGTAGATCAGGGAAGAGAATATCTTCCTTACGCTTACACTATTTTATTTGTGGGATTAACAGGTGTCCACTTTGGGTTCAGAATTAAGCAAAATGGTACATCTCCATACCCTGGAAAGGAAGAGGATTATATAGGATGGCAAAGCTTGTGAAAACAACTGATTTTGTGGTGTATGCTCAAGTTTTAGCAACAAGGTTAGAATCATGACAAGTTGCTTTGGGTTAATTTGTTTTGTTCTTACTATATGAACTCATCTGTTGTTACATAAGAAGGACTTGTTTTTTTCTTTTTTTTAGCATACAATAACCTAACAATAAACTTTCAAAGACGGAATGTAGGTGGTAACAATATACCCTTTTAAGAACAGGTAAGAAATTTTGAATGGGGGGGCTCTCTTATGAAGTCCTGAAAATCCTCGGTGTGCACATAGTCGGAGCCGACTTGCTTAGATAAAAGGTTCTTCATATTTAAAGAATTGAATTGATTTGATAATAAAGATTTTCTATTGGGTTCCAGAATATAAACCATACATCTACTTTGATTGTTGGGAGTAAATCATTGTTCCCGACTTGCTCCTGCACGCATATGTTTCACTGTCAACTCTATGAAGTACCCATCACATTTTAACGAAGCATAAATCTATTAAATAAACTTTGTAGATAATTGCTCGAGTCCACAAGCAGGAAGTAGATTACTCGAATCCATAAGTAAGAGATTGAGGTTCTGAATGAAATTCTTATTTCAATGAAAATTCAAGTGTTTGTAACGAGGATTGGTTGCTTGTATTTATAGTTGTCGATCCTAATTCCAATCAGAAACGTACTTGCAGAGATAATTAATAAAAACATACAATATTCCTACTTAGAAACGTAAACTAAAATTCTAACTTTTAAACAATAATATCAGTAGCAAATGAGCACTTAAATAGTGGAATCCGTGTGCAATAAAGAAAAGAGCAGTACTGGCAGAGTATGCTACTTTGAATCCTGACGTGTTTTCCCTTGCAGTACTAGGATTCCTTCGTTAAGTTGTCCACATTTTCACAACTCATTTATTCAACATCTTTAACTTTCACTATCAGCAAGTTATACAAGCGCAGAGTAAATCAAAGCTAAGTTTGCTTACTAAAGAAAATTGAAAACCAATAATGTAAGTGTTCACTCACTTTTGAGTTCTTTAATGCTTATTTCAATCATGTGGTGATGGTTATAAGCTAACAGGATTAATCGTGTAAAAAAAAATTACATTTTTCATATTCTTATTTTATTTTTACATTGTATTTTTTATTCATGTTATTTAAAATTTCCAAACTTATTAAATCTATTCAAGTTAGAAATCCAATTCTTTTAAAAAAACCTTGTGTCACCTAAACATTCTTCTTCTATGTTGAAAAAACTTCAAACCAGCCAGCGAGCGTTGTAGCACGGGGCACTCCATGTAATGGATACCTTACTTAAAATTATAAAATAGCATTGCAAAATCAAACACTATTGATTATACACTTTTGAATATCAAATGGGTCATTAGCCAATCAATCATGAGATCATAAATCCAATTTTCCTTTGATCACAATAAGATCATAAATCCAAACATATATATCATATTCATAATATTGAGATATTTCAAATTTCCAATATATCAGCATATAATAAACGGTTCAAAGTCTTTCTCTTCAATTCTTGTTCTAATGAACTACAAAGTTTTACTACGAACACACTGCAAAGTATAAACTACAATAACCCCTTTCATGTTAAAGAAAATATTAATATAAAATACCTAAAAGGTATTTGGCCTTTTTAAAACTATTCCCTTTTAACAAAGAGGAAAATATTAAAATTTAAAGATATTTTAGACATAAAAGAGTTTTATATAATATCTTCAAAATACTTCACGATTATTATAATTTACCTTATTACAATTTAGGTTTGTAAATTGTAATAACACAACTGCATCCACGCTATTTAGACTAGAAAAATAATGCAAAATAATATTTTAAATTTAAGCTAAAACAAGTTGCAGGCACAATAGATTTATGGGGTATGTTTTGGTTTGGTGATATATAAAAATTCATTTGCCATTCACAAAATAACTTGTTTTTATTATTTCAAACATTAACAATAAATTTTTAGATATTGTGTTGGGGTTCTCTTTTTCTTCTTCTTCTTTCAGTTAATAACTAGGATTTTCTTTGTAGCTCTCTCACTATACCGTCTTGAAATTTTGTTGAGGTTTGTGCTTTGTGCAATTCTCCATAAACATCATGGTTCGCTGTATTGTTTATTTATTTATCTAGATTTTAACTATCAACATTGAAATTGTTGAAATTTTGTAAAGGATTTAACTATCTAGATTTTTCGGAAGGTTAATTAAGGATTGAGTGATGGGTGTTGATTTGATGTGCAGCTTAATTTATTAAATTTTTTTCTTATTTTGTTGAGTACCGACTATTTGGTTTCTTTCTTATGGGTTGATTGCAACTTATTCATGGTTTTTGTTTCAAGGATTTTTGGCATCCAGTTGAATTCTAACAAGATGAGCACTCCCCTTCTCTTTTCTTGGTTCTTATTTCCTTCTTGGAATATCGATTTCCTGGGTTGTTCATCCTCTTTCTACATTGTTTTTCTCAGCCGTCACTTAGCAAAGACTTTTAGGGATGGATTTTTATTTTATGAAATTAAAGGGGAACGGATGTTGGTAAAAGCAAGATGAAAGATGAAAGGAGGTGCTAAGTTTACAGGTATCTAGCATGATATGAAGCTGATCATAACTATGGCTAAACAAAAGGTGATTGCTTTCTTTTTCCATTTGATTTCGCTTTCTTGATTTTAGGGTTCATTAAACTTCTCTTCCTTTCTTCTTAATATTATAAATTATAATTATAATTATAATTATAATTATAATTATAATTAGTATTTTTAAACTAATCCTGGTGGTTGACTCGGACCAAAGTCCGATCACGGGTTTTGACTAGGTCATCGAGTTCCACAGGTCAACTCTATTTTTTTATATAAATCAAAATGATGTTATTTTGATAATAAAAAAATAATTAATAAGTTGCAATCATGTTTTTGATTGAATCTTGCCTAGTCCCGAGTCAACTTGTAAGGTCAGACCGGGTTTTAAAATTAAAATTATAATTACTAATATTATTGTTATTGTTATTAATATCACCATAACTATTATTATCACTGTTATAAATATTACTATTATTATTATCAATAGTATTAATATTAATATTATTGTTGTTATTATTATATTTGCCATTATTGATAATATCATTATTATTATTTTCATTATTTTTTATATTATTATTTATATTATCGTCATAATTACTAATATCACAATCACCTTAATAAGTCATTACCATTACTATTACTATTATTACTATCAATACTCTCACCATTATTATCTTAATAAATTATTATTATCACCATTATTATTATTATTATTTTAGTAATATTATCATTAGTTACTATTATTACTATCATTATTATTAGTAGTAGTAGTAGTAGTAATACCACTACTATCACAATTATTGTCATTATTAATATTTTTATCACAATTATTACTATCACTATAATTATTATTTCCATGAAAAAATATTATTATTACAACAATTATTATCACTATTATAAGTATTAGTAATATTATTATTGGTTTTATCATCATCATCATCATTAGTAGTAGTAGTAATACTATGATAATCATTACTATTATAATAAACTAATATTATTATCATTATTAGTAGTATTGTTAGTATCATTATTACTATTACTATTATTAGTAATATTGTTATCACAACTATTATTATTATTATTATTGAAATAAAAAAATCACAAACTTGATTTGAATGATAAAATTAAAAATCATAAGAACTTTGACAAAAAAAAACAATAAGAAATTTTTTAAAAAAAAAGAAGGACCAAAATAAAATAAATATTATTATTATTGAAAACAATCAAGAACTTAATTTGAAGGATAAAATTGAAAACTATAAAAACTTTGAAAAAAAATCAAAAGTAGAAAGACCGAATTGAAAAACATTATATATACAAATTAGAATTTAGAGATCAAATAACAAAAGAGAAAATGACTAAATAAACAATCAAAACTAAAAGGATGAATTTTAAAATACTAATAACAATAAGGGATGAATTTACTTTTTTGCTAGTAGGAGAGAGAAATAAAAGGGAAAAAACATAAAGGACCACCAGCATAAATGAGTTATTTTTTAGTGACACGTGCTACCTTTACAGGAAACTAATTTAGAGACAAACAAAATTATATAGTATAAGCATATTTTTAATCATCAAGAGGTGATGCATACGCCCCTCTCAAAGCATGACACCTCCCATACACTAACATGTGCATGACAATAGCTTTTTTAATTTAAAAATTATTATTTAAATATAAATTGTATTGTCACACTGACCAATCCAATAATCACCAAAATAAACATCAATGAAAAGACACAATCACCCTTATATTAATGGTTTTATGTTTTCTATGCGAAAGATAAATTTATGATTTAACTATAAATCAAAAAGTTAACTACCTTTAAAATTAATATTTAAATGATAAATTGTATTATCACACTTACTAATCCAATAATCACCAAAACAAACATAAGTAAAAAACACAATCACCTCTATATTAATGACTTAATGTTTTTTATGTGAAGGGTAAATTTATGGTTTAATAGTAAATCAAAAGGTTAACTACTGTAAAGCTCTTTGTTCTTAGATGAATGATTTTTGGTTTTTAAGGATATTAATGTTATTTTGTTGTGTGTCAATATCAGAAAAAGACAATAAAATCTCTGAATAATTCTCATATAATAATTAAATAGAACAAAAATATCTTTCTACCCCTACAATGCAGGAATATGAGAGTTTTTTAAAAGTTAAAATTATCATTTCATTATTACAATTCACAGTAAATAAAGGCAAATCCATGGTGAAAACATTGTGGCTTTTAGCTTTTCTTTTAATTTTTTATTTGCTTATAATGAACTTAATTGGAATCATTGCTGTGTTTTTTCAGTTTTGAAATGTTGTTACTCGAGTTTCTCTTTTCTTTTATTTCTTTTTTGATGTTGTTGTCTCTCTATGCTTTTAGTTCTCTTATCATTTTCCTGAGTTCATGTTTTTTTTATGTATATATATGTGTTTGTATGTTGGCTTTTCCAGGTCGTTCATTACCTCTACAATTTGTTTGGATTGTGCATTTCTGGTCAACGAGCATGCCTGGTCTATGCTAGCTTCATGCAGTCTCCATTGCAGAGGCAAGATTGTTTTTATGCCTTTCTTTTCTAAGTTATGCAACTTCTTTTGTTTTTTTCTTAAGATTATAAATCAGCTTTGTGAAATTGAGTGCTCAGTTCGTCCTCATTTTCCATCCTTGCCTTCTTTTGCATTGATGCATTTCTTCTTCATGAGGTCCTTTCACATCTGGTATGCCCTAAAAAGTTTGTAGGGTTTTTTTATCTCTTTTTTTTACTTGAAATTCAGTAGGTTGCTTTTTTGCTGATAAGTTTTATCACAAGCATAGCCCAACGATCAGCCATTTTTTGATGTGTTTAAATTCACCTGATGTTTTCCTTTTCTTCAGAAATAATCTAGGTCGAAGTGGTCAAGCAGACAACTAGATGATGGGTTGGTTCGGAAAAAAATTGATCATAGCAATTCTGAGCTTAAGAACAACTAGATGATGGGCTGGTTTGATGAATTTGGAATTGACTAATTCTACTGTATATATGCTGCATCTTCCAAATGGTCATAATTATTAGGGTTTCCGAATTAGGTTGTAACATTCTTTTTATACAACTCTTCTGCATATTTTTTTTTTAGATTTTATTCAATAACTCTTATTTGCGTATGTATTTTTATTATCATATAAAAATAACAAGAACGAAAATATATAAAATAAAATATTGAAAGATAAAATTAAAAAAATAATTAAAAATAACAATAAAAAAGTAATGATCAAATTTGATATGAAAACTAAATCAAATCAAATGTTAAGAAATAAAACTAAAAAAATATATATTAATTCCAAGATGGATTCAAAAGCAAAAGATAGAAGTAAAAAAAAAATCAAATCTAAAAAAAATAGAATAACACCTTTATTTTTGGTGAAGCTGCCATGCTATTCAAAAGAAATTCATGCTTTGTGGAAGAGCATATTTTGAAGTGTCGTGTTTGGCCTCTGTAATCAATCTCATGCGCTATTTGTTCGCGATGAATAGCTTCCACGTACTGGTTTATGCAGTCCACGCTTCGGCTCCTACACCATATTACAAGGCTTCTATATGCTTGTGTAAAAACAAATCATTATAACCAATCCTAAAAAAAAGATAATATTAAAAGGTAAAATTAAAAAAAATATATAGAGAGAGAGGTATCAAAGTGAAAATAATATTTTGGGACCATAAAAAAAAATTATTTGTACATACCCACGATGAAATATCTCGGCGATGTATAAGGAAACATTGATGGCCTTTAGTTTTCTTAATTTATAGTGTGTGTATGTGTGCTCTTTTTTTCTTTTTCTTTTTCTAAAATCAATAGATAATGTTACTAGTATTTAAGATAGGGAGTGTATCCGAACAACACATCCATATCATATTACATTAAATGAAATAAGCAAAAGAAAGTATAGACTCAAATAATACAGTAGTGGATCCGAAACCATGAAGGGAAAAAAAAAACATGGATGCTGTATATAATTTTTTTGAATTTATCCCTAAATAATAGAAATTGATGAAAAAAACCAGTGAAAATCCTCTCAATTTCCATCTTTTTTCTCTACAACTCCAAGAAAACATAACTGATCTTTGCTGGTTTAGTTTGGATTTTAATTTGGGTTATTGCTATTGATTATGATGATCAATTAACAAGAGATTCCAATTATTATTTCTTTCTATATCCTGCTCTCTTTTCTTCCCATTAGAAGAGAAGATGAAAGGAGTTATAAGGGTTTTAAGGAATTAAAAGATAACCAACAAATGTCATCGGTTGCCCTGCAACATCTGTTTATTGGATCCTCTAACTCGGACAGGGAAGACAGGTAACCTTAAACTAACCAAATTTAGAGGGAAATCCGGTGGAGATTTGGTTCTGTGATGACCAATACTAATATAGGTATGTCTTGTTACCATTACCATAAACAACCACAGCTAACATTTGTTTCTTTCTTTCTTTCTTTTTTTGCAAGAATATTTATTTTCAGATGGTATTTTAAAATACAGTAGTAGTTATTTTTTAAAATATTTTTATTAAAAATATATTAAAAGAATATTTTTTTAATTTTTTAAAAATTATTTTTAATACTAATACATTAAAATAATCTAAAAAATAAAATTTTAATAAAACCCCATGCAAACACAACAAACTGTACATTGCAGTCCTCGCCCGGCGTTGGATGAACAAAGGACTTGTCCTCACGTCATTTGTGTCTTCGGATCAGTCATGGGTTTAAATCATTCAGTTGAACAGAGTGCCTCCGCCCCTAGGCACAGGTTGTTGACCCACCAACCAGCCACCGATTTAGTATTTATTTGAGATTATTGTAGATGTTCTTTTATTTAAAATTCTATTAAAATAATATTTTTTTTATTTTTTAAAATTTATTTTTTATATTAATACATTAAAATAATTCAAAAACATATAACATAATTAATTTGTTACTAAAAACATTTCAAGAATTTTCAAAAACATGGTCCAACAATCTCAAACACCCCCTTAATATCCTTTCAGAACACAGCAGGTATTGTTGATTTTTTGTTCCGATCAAGCATTTTTAATCATTTTTGTGTGATTAACTTATAGCTTGTAGGATCTTCTGTGGACATAAAGTGAGATTAAATTTAATATAGATACTCCTTATATTTGACAAATAAGAAAAGATTTTATCTGGTGATCGTGAAATGAAGAATGCTAGGGCAGATACCGACTTGAAGCTCTACTCATCAGTGCCATGATAAATGGAAACCCACTGCACATTTGACATACAGAACAGAACATCTTCTACCGGCAGAAAAGAACATCACAAAGCTGTATCGATCAATTATCTTTTTGTACTCTTTATTAAAAAAATAGACTATGATTATGACAATGATTATAAGAGGTAAAAACTGCAACAAATATTCCATTTTTTGGCCTCCCACTTGCATAGAAATACAATCATGTATCCAACCAAAAAAAAAATTAGGTCTTTCTTGGCAAATAATACTTTTATAAGATGAGATGAGATGAGATCGTACAAGAGAGCGTGAAAGGCAAGAACTCTCTTGATTTTTCGAAAGTATTTCTTAAAAAAAAAAAAAGACGATGGCTCCCCAAAAACAAATATGTCATCTGGTTGCGGCTTTGTTTTCAACACATAATTATTCTTAATAAAATAAATTATATAATTGGAAAACATTATAGCAATTACTTAATGGAAACATTAAAGGTGTCCTGCCCATGTCTTCTCTTTCTCATTCCTCTTTTTCATCGTCGTTGTCCTTCCCTGAATTCTAGGGTTTCTTTCATGGATCCATAATACTGTGATAATCTTTATCATTTCTTCAACATTTGTTGATTTCCTTCTTGACCCTTTATTTGGACCATTTCAAATTTCTCTATGGAGGTAAAGAAAAAAAAATATCCAAGCTTTACTTTCTTTTTTCTCCTTTTGAAGCTTAATTGGTGTTTTTTTTTCCATTTTCTGTTGGAATTCTGGAATTTCAATTCGATTGGTGTATAAAGTTTGAATCTTTTGGTTGTATTGATCGAGTTCTCTTCTGGGTTTCATTTGTATGTCCATGATTCTAGCTAATGATATGATTTTGTTTTTTCTGGTTTTGAAATGAAATATGCATATGAGCTGCTCGTAGTTATCATGTAAATGAAAATAACATGAATAATAAATGGTTATAAAAAATACAGCGTGGATGCGTAATTCTTTGTGTCGCTGAATTCTTGTTGAGCCTTGTTTGGGTTTGGAATACGTTTCACTATTGATTTAGCTCTATTTTATGTGGTACTGATTCTGGTTGATAAGCCCAGCTAGTGGGGAATTTGGCTATCTGGATTGTGGTGAGAATTTATGAATTCAACAGGCTTTGTTGGTTTTCTAATCACGTCAACATGTAATTTGTGTTGTAGTTTTCTTATTGATGTAAGGAGTTAACGATTCTTAACTGTTTGGCAATTTCATTGCCTGTGCTCTTTGGCATAGAAGCGGGCATTTTAAAAATCCTATAAACAGTATATTTGACTTGTCTCACTTGTGTGTTGAATGATTTAGTAGGCTGTAACGGTTTTGAATTTTCTGGGTTTTGGTGTTTTAAAGGTTCTGGAGGTGGATGAAGCAAAGAAACCTGAAG
Source organism: Populus ilicifolia (assembly GCA_015708895.1). NCBI lineage: Eukaryota > Viridiplantae > Streptophyta > Magnoliopsida > Malpighiales > Salicaceae > Populus > Populus ilicifolia. The sequence goes on from SRLM01000914.1 coordinate 266,008, forward strand.
TTCATATGACATCAGCTGCGGCGTTTGTGGAAGGGGGGATCCAGGAATCATGTGATGATGCATGTAGCATTTGCCTCGAAGATTTTTGTGAAAGTGATCCCTCAACGGTAATAATTTGTCACATTTGTTCCATTTGCCTCCTCCTGAACCTACGTTTAGACATGGAATTTCTATAAAGCTTTTTTTATTTATATATTGAATGCATATTTTGTGGCCTAATTCTGTTTTATCTCTTGCTTTGTAGTTCACTAATTGCAAGCATGAGTTCCATCTTCAGTGCATCCTTGAATGGTATAGTGCTATGTGTTTCAATCAATTCTTTCTTCCCTTTTTCCTTTCTCATTCTTCTGACTTTTTCAAAACATATTTGCTCGCTTTGTGTGGTTTTCCTTTCTTTTTAAGTTTCAACTTCTATTTGACATTTGAATTGACGCTTACAGCGGCTTAGTGGTAGGTTTCTTGGAGATAGTTCTAAGGACATATATTGGAATCTGTGGGAATGTACTTAGAGATTTGGAGAGGGGTTATTAGTGATTTGGAAACTACAAAGATCTACTAATTATTATTACCTGACATGAATCTCTAAATCCATTCAACTTTGATTTGACTACATGTTATTGTCTTGGCTCCTTGTGCCATAAAAGAAATGGTGAAAGAATTTATTCTATTCTCTGGTTGCGCTGTATTGCTGCTGTTGTTAGCCACTGTCCTCTACTGGTTTTACATGTGCAGTTCTCTTTTATTTTTCGTTTTTTTTTTTTTTTTGGTGAAGACTTTGTTGGAGTCGTATTTTCTTATGCAATCTTGTTCACACCCATACAGAGAATATAAAGAATTGATTTGTTTTTGGTCAGCTTTTGATCTGTATTTCTAGCATTGCTAACTCTGTTGACAAGTCAGTGGTACATGCTTTCCTACAACTCAGCTCAAGTAAATCTTGATTCCAAAATAGATGGTGTTCCATCACTGCCTGACTGTCCAAGGTTGTGGTGACTGTTTCACCTCAGCTAGATACCCCCCCACCAAAAAGAAAAAAAATCGATTTTCATATATAGTTTGCAATTGATAGCTAATTAGTTCATTAAGAAAGAAAAACTGTGGGAGTAGTACCTAGTTTCATCTGCACAATGGGACTAGTTATCAATGTTTAACTGATGCCAATCATTGTGGTGTGATAGCTGAGTTAAAAAAAGAAGAACGAATTGTAAAACTTTAACTAATTGTGAATTGTAGGTGTCAGAGAAGCTCTGAGTGTCCAATGTGTTTGCAATCCATCAGTCTTAAAGATCCCACCAGGTTGGTTTTGCTTGTTAATGCTTGTGATATTTTCTGTGTGATTCTTTGTTCAATTACATTTCTGAATCATGTTCATATTGCGGCAGTCAGGAATTGTTTGAGGCTGTAGAACGGGAGAGGAAAATAAGAGCTGCTCCATCAAGGAATGCTACTATTTTTCGTCACCCTACGCTTGGGGATTTCGAATTGCAGCATGTCTGTTTTCTATCATTGCTGAAGTCCTGTGTTTGTTACTGTTTGGTTAAGACATTACAGGTTAATTTTCTGGAGATCAATTTGACATTATTTTTGCGTTGTGATACAGCTACCAGTCGGTGTAAGTGATTCTGAACTTGAGGAGCGTATAATCCAGCACCTGGCTGCTGCTGCTGCTATGGGAAGGACTGGCCACTTTGGCAGGGGGGGAGGGCAGAGAAACAGGTCATTTCCCCAAGGTCGTCCACACTTCTTGGTATTTTCCACTCATCCTGGTGCACAGCCTTCTGGTCATGTTTCAGCCTCTCTGTCCCAGCTAGGCAGGGAAAATGAACCAGCAGCAGGCTTTGTAGCTAGTCCATCCACACCACTCACTTCTGTTGAGGACGAACCATCGCAACAAGCCTTACAATTGCCTCCTATTCTAACTGATCAAAGTTCCTCTGCATCTCGATCCACAGTGATGCACCAAGGACTTTCCTTTAATAACCGGTATCGATGATTTTCTTTCATAATCTATTTGTGATTGATGTTTTTTGTATGCACAAGTTTTTTCATGCTCTTTTATTTGCAATTTAAACATGCATGAATTAATTATTTTGTCCTCTTTTTTTCGTTTTTGGTTTTTGCAGGAGCACTTCTAGTCAGTCTGCACTGCCAAATCAAGATAGAGCAGGGCCATCAGAATTCCAGTCAATTTCAGTCTCCCTGAAATCTAGGCTTAATGCAGTTTCAATGAGGTAAAATATATCAATTGAACATTATTTTCTAGTAATCCTTTGTTTCAGATTTAGTACATTATTATTTATTAGTTGCTAATTTACTGTCAACATTTGTTGTCCTGAAAGGTATAAAGAGTCAATTTCAAGAAGTACAAGAGGGTGGAAGGAGAGGCTGTTTTCTCGTAACAGTTCTGTGTCTGATCTAGGCTCTGAAGTTCGAAGAGATGTAAATGCAGGAATTGCAACTGTATCTCGTATGATGGAGCGCCTTGAAACGAGAGATAACAGTGGAGCCAACCAAGTTTCTGTATCAACTCATTGGACTGATCGTCCAGCTGCTGAGAGGAGCAACCAGAATAATGCTGAGACTCACATAGAGAGCCCTGTAAATGAAGGAAGTACGCCAGTTTCTTGTACTGCAAGTTCAGCATCTACTTAAGTTAAGATTTCTTCAGCAATTGCATCTGTCCTCAGCATCTCATCTTTGAAGGTGAGTTGTGTTGGTGTAAATTTCTTTTTAAAATAACTAGTTTACCAACGAACCATTAGATTTTACCATGTCTGTAATTTCCCCCCCCCCCCTTTTTCAATACTTTAGTTTAGGAGGAGCTTCCAAGAGTTTTGTTAAGTTGTAGTGCATCTCAACAACTAAAATTAATGGCCCTTTGATGCTTTGAATGTTCAATATAAGTTTGCTTAGTTGATCTCATTCATCTCTACACTATTCATTTAGATATGTTGATATATCCAATTGCATGATTTTTCATTCATCTTTACATTATTCATCTACTTTGCTGTGAGTTTTATGCACCGCAATGTTTCCCATTCTGTGGTACATGTTTATGGAGAAACTGACATTCTACTCCTGTCTTGTTGATTGGAATATTCCCAAGGGCAATGCCAACCAACTTTTCAAGTTTCTTAACCTTATAAACTGCCCGAGGATATTCAATATTTAACACTGAGTTTGGTTCGGGTTTTCAGGTTGTAAACTCTTTTACTCCAAATTTGACATGCCGAGGAGAAGATGTTGTGTATTACAGGCCAGAGGATGAACATTCACCTGAAATTGAATAAAAAGGTAAGAAAGATGAAGTCTTGAGGAATTCATGTTGACAGATATACATTGGGTATATGTAAGTAAAATTATTTTTATGACCCAGATTTGCTTCAAAGCTAAAGCCAGAACATCCACGTGTATGTCTGGATGGTTGGATTTGGTACAAGTTGAAAATTAATTAATATAATATTATCGAGTCTCGTGTTAAGATTTTAGCACTCAAAAGGGACTTGGAAGTCTTTTAAAGGAAAATTACTGGTTACCATGTATTTTGTGACTATGTGTCACATGGCACTGTGCACAAACATATGCTCTTTCGCCTCAAGGTGGCAAGACGAGGTCAGGATTTTGTTTCTACACCAGTTTTAGTTACTGCAGGGACTTGTGCTATGGGGGTTTGTATTGGGAACGTTTTGAGATTATCTGAGAAGGATTCTGGTGATGGTTTCTGGCCCAAATTTAGCTGTAAGAGAATTTGAGCTTAAATTCTTCATGGATTGAAAGCTGAATTTTATTTTTTTAATTTGAATATTTTTTTTATTTTTCTCTGTACTTTATGTGTTTGTGTGTGTTATTTTGATGTGTAGTTATTAAAAATAAATTTTAAAAAATAAAAAAATATTATTTTAATGAATTTTTAAATAAAAATACTTTAAGAAATTATGTTATCGCAGTAATACTGAACGGGTCTTAAGAGCCTTCTGAATTTGGCTACCTTTGAAACTTATTTATTTACATGTTCTTATGATGCTCTGGTCACCGGAAGATCCAGTAACGTTCCTTGAGGAACACACCATGCAGCCCTCCAATTCGTTCATTTGGCGAAAAAGAAATGAAAATCAAGAAGTTAGAAGTAATACTCGTTCATGGCCCAAAGCCCACACTCAGATTCTGCCCTGTGGAGGTCAGGCTATGACCCTATTATGGAGCCCTACTTAGGCCTCAATCCTTGGCGTAGCTCGTCGCCGCACTTGAAAGGGCCTCCTGCTGGGTTTACAGGTCCGTTAACAATTAAATTAAAAAAATAAAAGATAACAAAATATGTAATGTTGTATATATTTAAAATATTATTTGAAAATAATTTTTATTTAAAAAAATAAAATTCATCTATATAAAATATTTTAAAAATATAGATTAATTAGATCAATCTTCTTAAAAATTAAATATATAATTAAAAAATAATTATCATTTCAAATAGACTTTCTAAATAACATTAAAAAAAGATATTAATCTTAATATAAATAAGATTTAAATTAAGATTAATTTAAAAAATAAAAATATAAAAATATTTTTTAAACTAAAAAAAAAAAGTGAATGATGTCTCTATAGTAAAACTTGTACAAAGAATCCACACTATAAATTCAATTGAATTTAATATTTTTTATCCCTAAATTTATAACAAATCTAAAAAAATATAACCAATATTGTGAACAATAAAAACATGAGGGGATAAACAGTGCAGTTGCACAATATTTATCTCACATATTTTAAAAAAAACATTATTGAAAAACCTTAAAAAAACAATAACAAATAATGCCCATAGTAAAACACAAGGAAGTAAACAATATGTCTGCGTAATATTCCCCCCTAAAAACTCTAGTTTATTTAAGGTGAATCCAAACTATAAATTCAATTTAGTTTAATATTCTCCTCTTAAATTTATAGTAAATTTTTTAAAAAAATAAACAATATTATTTACCGTGGTAAAATATGAGGAGATGAATGGCATGGTTGCACAATATTTACCTTACATATTTTCTCTTTGAATTTATAGCAAAAAAGAAATGAATTGTACTTTTATAATAAATTATGAGAAAGTGAATAGCATGATTACATAATTTTCACCCCACACATTTTAAATTATAAATAATAAGTAAAGAATAAAATATTATGTGTGAAAAATAGGAAAAACAAAATGGACTAGCATAGTGTTTTTGCAGGTAGTTTAGATTGTAGGTATTAATTAATTAATGTACATATCAGTCTCAATATGCTAACTGTATTGGTAACTGACTTGTGTGCATTATAGATACTAGTATTCCAGGTAGATGTGTTGCAGTTTTATGAAAATATTAAAATTATTTTTAGGAAAATAAAAAAAATCAATAAAATACTATGTGTGAATATATTCTGAATAAAACCAACTATAAGGTATATATGTGAATAAGAATTTATTCAAGGCTCCACTGAATTTTATCAAGATTACATTATCATCATAGTTTTTACAAATCTTTTTTCTTAAGATTTTTTTTAATATATCAGAGGAAAATATTAAAGATACAAATATGAATAAAAAACTATTTTTTCTTTTAAAAACAAGTTTTTTTTTTTAATTTCAATAGAGTTTATCAAAAGTTATAAATTCTTTTCGCTGAAGGATAATATAAAAAAATAGCCAAGGTTTAATTTAATAATTTATTAAATTTTGATATAATCTTATTATATTTGGATTTTATTTACACGTGATATGTATTCCGATTGAAAATTCAGGCATGCATATAAAATTTACAAAATGTTTTTCTTAATATAATTTTATTTTAATATTAGTAGAGAAGCTAAAAAGAATAATAAGAAAATTATGTATCTTTTTGCTTAAAGGAGTAAACTCTAACATAAAACAATAAAAAAGGACTTGTGTGTGTGTGTGTAAATCAAGGGTATAATTTGATAAGCTTTTTGTGTTTTTATTACATTTTAAATTTTTATTACTGTCTTTTTTTATACCTACTTTGAAGCATTTCTAGAGTTTTACCATTAAAACCAAAGTGTCAATAAGATACAACATAGGTAGGGATTACTTAGGAAATTTATTTTATATTATTTACGATTTTATATGATAAATAAATATACATCATGGAAAAACGAGATTGACATTTTTTTAAGGTCTATATTAATGTTTTAGTTTCTTTCTTGACGATAAATATGGTTAAATTTACATATTAATATTCACATATATTTTGTATTATGACATGCAAAATATAATAAATTGAAGTCCTTTTAATTTTGGTATATAAAATATTTTTAGGTAAGATAATATACGGATATTTATCAATAATGTTTTCTTAATTTGTAAAATGTTAATTATTATTATTTTATTTTCTTCATCTTTTATTTTTTTTATTTGATTTCTATTATTTTGATCATTATTTATTTAATTTGAGATAATTTATAATATTATTTTTTTCAATTTTATTTTCATTTAACTTTTTAATTTGTAAGATTTGTTTCTTATTATTTTATTAAACTTGAGAAAAATAAAATATTAATAACTTATTTTCCAACTTATTTTTCATGACATAACCAAATACTAAAAAGTATTTTTCAATTTATTTTTTATTATATTACCAAATGTCAAAAAATAATTTACTTTCTTGAAATTCAATTTTCTGAAATTCACTTTCCAAAAAAACCTACCTTTCAACAAATAAACAAGATTTTAAAGTCAATCACTTTCTATTAGAGGCTTTCTAAACCCATGCTATCACTCTTCAATGAAAAACTTTTGAGCCACGCCTTGGCCAAGAAAGCCACAAGCCTCTTACTATAGTGTGATATCTCTTTGATATAGGTTTTTAACCCCCCAATATCAAATAGCAAGCTATAAGCCTTCCTTTATCTAGTATAATCTCGGATGAGTATAAGGTTTGTAAGCCTTATATCATTATAAAATGACCCTCTAAAAGTTACCCCTAACCTTCGAAAAAGTTTTCTAAATATAGAATCACTTTATATGGAATCTCTCATTCCTTTGAATTTTTTCTAATTAGAAGCTCTTTCTTCAGGAGTTCCTTTAATCTCTTAGAAGTTTTTCTAAGTAGAGGCATCATTCTTTAAGGGGTTACCCCAAGCTTTTAGAAATTTTCTAACTATAAACTTATCTTTCACGGGTTTCCCTCAACTTCTTAAAAGATTTGCTAAATATGAACATATAACCCTTGGTCTCTTAGAATTTTTTTTTTTAATACGAGCTCCTCTTCTATAGGATATATATTTTTTTTTCTTTTAATTTTTTTTCAAGTATATGATTTCCTCTTTATAGATTCCCTTTGGTCTTTTAATTTTACTTTATTTTCATATATAGGCATGGAACCCATATCATCTTAGAAATCTATCTTAAGTATGGACATCATCATTAGTTTATACCCTTAACCTCTTAAAAGTTTTTCCAAGTATAGATATCATTATGGGTTTGTTCCTCTCCATTTTTTTTAAAAAAATTCTTTTTATGGGTGTCTTCATTGGTTTCTTTTCTTTTCTTTTTTTTTTTAAATTTTTCTAAGTATAAACTTTTTTAATATGAATTACCCATAATATTTTAAGAAATCTTCTAAGTATGAGTTTTTCTTTGGGTTCCCCTCAACATTTTAGAATTTTTTTTAAGTATAGGTTCCTCCAATATAGTTCTCCTTTATCGCTTAGAAAATTCTTTAAATATGATTTTCTCCATGAATTCCTTTATGTTTCTTGTAGGTGAAATCAAGAATTCTCTCAAATCATATTTCACACTTTTATGCATAAATTCCTTGTGACATACCTCGAGATATATACTTTTCTACTCATATAAGATAAAGAATCATCATCCCGTCTAAGATATAAGGTAATTAAGTTTTTGCATGTTTTATATCATAAAGATTTATAGTGCTACTGATGAATCAAGATTTATCAGTATTTTTTAAAATTAATTTTAGTCTAAACGCAAAGCTTAGGCTCAACAGTCGATGTTAAACCATTTGGTGTAGTGCCTTTCATATATATATCATATCATTTATTTATATGGTATTGGGCGTATGACCTAACACCATATAAATACAAGGCACAAGGAGCCCATGCTGGGATCCCCTTACCTGACCCTTCAATACTAGACCTTAGGTGATGCACACCTAACCCTCATGAGAGTGATTTTTTAGCATATTCAACCCTTCTCAGTTTGGCTTTTTACTAAGCTCAACCTTCTATGGGTTTGACACCCTGTTTAGTATGAAGCTCCGTGGGCCTAGCACCCTATTAGACTTAGAGCTTCATAATCCCAACACTTCACAGAGCCTGACCCTTCTTAAACCTGGTGTTATGCCATACCCAATCTTAGTTTATTGTTTGGGCTTGGATTTATATCCTAAGCTCGACACCTATCCCTTAAGATTTTTTACTAAGTTTAGGCTCTATGCTTGACGCCTATCTCCTCTTGTTGTGCCCTGTGCTTGTCTCCCCCTACACTATTAAGTTTATGAAACTCTTTCACGACCTAGGACATTTTTATCTCCTAGCTGGACAAATTCAATTAAAGATAGGTGTCTGGTTATGTTATCTTGGATAGATTTGGTGGAATACAACTTACAATACAAATTAATTTATAAAGATGAAATGACTTTCCAACCTTTCTATTTTAGCAAAAAGATAATGTCTAGAAGTTACAAACACCTTTTAACTATCAAGGTAAGAGATTTATAATCTTCATTATCTATTGCATACATATTTTTAAATAATCTCTTTTTAAAATATTATTATATTTTTTTAAAAAAAAATCTTAGTTAAATATCTAAGAATCTCTTGACTTACTACAAAAGATCTTTTTCAAGAGCATGACCTTTAACATTAATCTCTATCTATTTTGGCCATACTAGCTATAGAGAATGAAAAAATTATAAGATAAATTTTTTTAAAAAGAAATATATTATAATTTTTTAAGACATTATCAATCCCTCATGTCTCCATAATTGATGCAAACAATATTAAACAATGTAATATTTGAGCACCATATATGTCATAATAAAATTCATTTTAAGATTTAAATTTTTATTTAAATTCATCGAGAAACACAATTAAGACTATATAGTTTAATTGCTTTAAATTCTCTTTGATCTCCAACATATATGATCAAATTTTGCCTACTATGCCAATTAATTCTATAAGTTAAGGAAATATACATTTGATAATATGATAATATGGTGTGTTTTTTTTTTTGAAGTGTCGTCAAGACAATGTCTTTTCAGCCCTTTTAAGTGCAGTATAAACACATTATCAAAGGATAGAAAAGAATAAAAAGCATCTGTATGGAGCAATTTGGAGATCGTGTGATCAACATTAGTCACACTAGAAGCAAAAAGGGTTAAGAATTCGATTCTATTAGGAAAAAAAATTGATGATAGAAAGGGTTAAAAAAAGGTTAGGAAGAATCAAAGACGATCGATGATCTGTGTTGAAGGAGAAGGTAAAGGAATGACACTGTAAAAATGGGGGTGAAGTCAGCTGAGAGGGACGAGCAATCTACCGGCAGGCGAGACGTCGCCGTATGGCGTTAATGGTTTGCCCCAGGAATACGCTCACGCATGAACGCGCGCTTAAAGAGCACGTAGATGCAAGTATTTTTAATGGACAAAAAACTTGGCGTAGAAATAATGGCATTGATTCATGCAGACAGGGGGACTGAGACACCGACACCCACTTTGCTCTTAACCTCAGGCTTCTAACCTTACTGTAACTGCTACAACTGCACACGTGAAATGCTGAGGCTCGCCCACTCACATGTTACTGTATATTATTTTTGTAGTTTCTTTTACTATATGCATGCCCAGAACACCAGTTGGTAGAGAAAAAGGGTAATCAAGAAGAATTATTTCTGTCCAGTTGCAACAATACAGATTTCATAATCAATATTTTACCAAATTTGGATGGAAAATCTCATTACAGAACAGTAATGTCCATCCACAAATGATTGCAACTGATATTGAAATTAGGTTTCCAAAAACATGTACTTGCTTGTATGTTTTTCATCTCCCACAAAAAGAATGCCTTCCATTCACCTCCAAGCAACTAAAAAGTAGAAAAAAAAGAATGGTGAATTGTCAAAATCAGAATACAGAACTGGCTTGATTGTGATTGCCTTTCAACTTGTGTTTTGTATATTTTGAAATTGCTTTTAAATTTGAATTTTCTGATATTAAAAATTAAAAAAATTAAAAAGTAATTTTAATGTATTTTTAAATAAAAATACTTTAAATAAAATATTGTATGCCATAACACTAGTTGTTCTAGGAAAAAAAAGATTTAGTGTGGAAAATATTACTTTTTAAAATGGCTATTTTTAAAAGTATATTAAGACGATATTGTTTTATTTTTAATATAATCCAAGAACATAAATTAAAAAATAATTTAAATGTAAAATAAATTTAAATTAAAAGTACAGTTATACCCCCACTGCCAAGCACCGCCATGTAAAGCAGTCGCCTTCCGTGTGAACCCCACATCCAGCCTGTGCCTGTCCTCGTGAAAAGAAGTCTTCACCCCACTTTTATAAGTGTCCATTACTTCCCGAGTGAAATCTTCTTCCGCAAAGGTCTCACCTTTCTCTTCTCTAAAGCAAAACCCAACCCTCTCGCCTCCACCTCCACCTCCACCTCCCTCAAAAGGTCACCCGAACCATTTAACCAAAAGTACACTGCACACCACCCATTTAACCAAAAGCCAAAGAGACCCAAAATTTTTTCTCATCTATCTCTTCTAAGTTCCAATCTTTGTCTTTGAGCACCATGGATTCTCACATCTATGGTGTCTCTAAGAAAACCCTTTTTCTCTTTACTCTTCTCTGTCTTTCCGTTTCCTCCATTTCTGCATTACCCCATCAGAATAAAACTGGCAATAATACGGGTACTGGTCAAATGATAAACTCCAACTCGGTGCTTGTTGCGCTCCTTGACTCGCATTACACCGAGTTAGCTGAGCTCGTTGAAAAGGCTCTTCTTCTACAAACCCTCGAAGAAGCTGTTGGCAAACACAACATCACCATCTTTGCTCCAAGAAATGAAGCTTTAGAGCGTCAACTGGACCCCGAATTCAAACGGTTTTTGCTTGAACCCGGTAATCTCAAATCTCTCCAAACCCTTTTATTGTTCCACATTATCCCCCAACGAGTCGGATCCAATGACTGGCCAGGTAACAAATCAAACCCCAGCAGGCACACCACTCTCTGCAACGATGATCTACACTTGATCACCAAGAATTCAGGCAAAAAGGTTGTCGGATCCGCCGAGTTGACCCGACCCGACGACGTGACCCGACCGGACGGTGTTATTCATGGCATTGAGCGGCTTCTAGTCCCACAGTCAGTCCAGGAAGACTTCAACAGGAGAAGAAATTTGAGATCCATATCAGCTGTATTGCCTGAAGGAGCCCCGGAAGTTGACCCAAGAACCCACAGATTGAAAAAACCGGAACCACCAGTTCGGGCCGGTTCACCGCCGGTTTTGCCCATTTATGATGCCATGGCTCCTGGCCCATCATTGGCTCCCGCCCCAGCTCCAGGACCCGGTGGACCTCACCACCACTTTGACGGAGAAAGCCAAGTTAAAGACTTTATACAGACACTACTACTCTACGGTGGCTACAATGAAATGGCTGATATTTTAGTGAACTTAACTTCATTAGCCACTGAAATGGGCAGGTTGGTATCTGAAGGTTATGTGCTTACAGTTTTGGCACCAAATGATGAAGCCATGGCTAAGCTAACAACAGACCAGCTGAGTGAACCAGGGGCACCAGAGCAGATTATTTACTACCATATAATACCCGAGTACCAAACTGAAGAGAGTATGTATAATGCTGTTAGGAGGTTTGGGAAAATAGGTTATGATACATTGAGGTTGCCACATAAAGTCGTGGCGCAAGAAGCTGATGGGTCGGTCAAGTTCGGGTCAGGTGATGGGTCGGCCTATTTGTTTGACCCGGATATCTATACAGATGGGAGGATTTCAGTTCAAGGGATTGATGGGGTTTTGTTTCCTGAAGTTGAGAAGGAGAGTACTTCTGTTAAGAAATCCGTCAGCTCTGTTAAGGTTGCCACTACCAAGCCAAGAAGAGGTATGCTTTTGTTATTTTCGGTTAATTTGTTGTATGCTATGGATTGATAAGATTATTTTTTTCTTGTTAAGTCAACTCTAGTTACTGTGTAGTGCTAATTCAGATCATAGGTCCATACAAGTACAGTTTCCTTTTTTTGGATTAGGAACCCAGCTAGGGATGGGAAGAGTTCTGGTATGTGTGGTTATGATTGGTGTCGGTGATGGGGCAGATGGAATCATGGGATAGGCAGTTGTTAATTGTGGCCTTTATAGCCATTGATTACTCTTTTCCATAGGGGATAGCTTGGCTGTCAAGCAGAGATGATTCCAGATTGCTTTGAAAGGAATTGGATGATTTAGTGCATTCTGGTAAAGCTAGAGTGCCTAAAATTGTCGATGTCAAGTTCACTCTTTTTCCCAACATTTGTGGTTGGTGAGGAGTGGGATTCATGCTCTCAAATCGCATTAAGTTGTGATGATGAATGACTGCTGTCGACCTGTTAGAGGATTGCCATTCCATTGGTTTTCAGCCTGGATAGCGGAAAGCTTAATGAAACAGTGCAGGTTTCGTATGAAGATGGGTTTTTACAGTTTTGATGTCCTTGAGTCGGTGATTAAAAGAAGTTGAGATGGATGAAAAGCAGGGTTCTATGGCCCCGGCCACCGACGAATCCATGTGAAAATTGAAAATCAAAGAAGAAATGCAGTTTTTTTCCTAGCTGTGAGCCACATTAGTATACCCCACCCCACCACAGCTAAGATGCCAACAACAGCTTGTCAATAATTAAGTTCCACGCCATAATATTCCTGCATTTCTTTTATTAGCTGACCTGAATTGGAGGGCGTAGTTGAGACGGCGTTTAATTGAGATCTTGACAGCTCAATTTATGATTAGTCTTTGCATGCCTGTGATGTTGATACATTAACACGAGTTGACTTGACAGTTTTTATTGTGGATTCTGTCTTGCAGGGAAATTAATGGAAGTAGCCTGTACAATGCTTGGAACTCTTGGACAGGACTCGCGTTTCACTACATGTCAGTGAATATACACAGTAAAAATCGAAAAAAAAAGGAGAGAGGTAAGATGGCTGGAACCAAGAAAACAATAGAGAAATGGTAATTAATTGCAGGAAGATGTCTGTGGAATACAAACACAATTGGAAGGGAAGGATTTGTCTGTAGGACTCTCCTTTGAATCCCAGCCATCAGAGAGAGGTTGTTGTTGTTTTTGTCATAAATACTGTAATTACACATCATTTTTTTAATTATTTTTTAATGTATGAACAGACTTGGAAAACTACTGCTATATATATATATGTATGTAATGGGCTGTCTTCTTTATGATCCACCGCTTGTGAATTGAACATGAAACTTATTTCTATTTTTCTCCCCGAATTATTAGTCAGGCCAATAGACTAATTGACTGCACCTCGTATAATTTACCGGAAGAAAAATATCGCTTTAAAGCTACACTTAACACGAGGGATTCCTTTTGGCCGTGCTTGTCAAATGTGGTATAACTCAGTGAGTTAATCCGAGAAATCATTGACTTAGAAATCATTTTTTTTTTCTGGGTATGAAAGCTATGCTTTTGACTTCATTAATTAATTTAAAGTAATTAATGAACCTACCGATTGTCATAAGAAAAGGCCAAAAACCAAAACAGGGCGTGGGATAGGGGATGCAGACTCGGAGTACATGACACCAAAGCATATTGCTGGATCCAGCATGCAAGTAGCTAGCATAATAATTTCATTTCCGGAGGCTTTCTTTTTCTTTTTGAGATGGAGGAATCTTATAGGTTGAGTATATTCGGTAATGTAGTAATTGTTGTATTTTAAAATGTTTTTTATTTTATAATATATTAAATAATATCTTTTTATTTTTTAAAATTTATTTTTGATACAGTATATTAAAATAATCTAAATATATATATATATATATATTAATTTTCCGGATTAAACATTGCTTGAATACGAGATGTAGACGTGAAGAGAAAATCCACTCCTATATGGTAGCCTTGTGGACATAAAAACAACTCCCATAATGATCTGAGCTTGGAAGCAATCGATCACTGTCATCCACTCCAAGCTGGTCCTGGCTACCCCATGCCTTCAAGTGCCGGAGAATTTGGCCTTCAGTAGGGATTTTCCTTCTTACAGCATCAACTAAAACCTGTCGCGCTCTGTGAGGGTAGGAAATTAAAGATGGTTGAAATGAGCTCTCCAGTTTGGCATGATAGCACAGTCACCTTGCCACCATGTCCAAATCACAGAAGTAAAGTTCGGTGAGATTTCAATAAAGGTAGAATCTTTACTCAACAACAATCACATTTTGCTTAGCAAACAAGAGAAGCTTCGCCTTTTCACGAGCCTCTTTTTGTCATTGTTATGTGCTTTCAGTTTTCAACATCAAACTTCACCTTCTACAACTTGCAGCTTCATAATTGCTTCACCTTTCTTACTTCTTTGGAAAATGTTTATAGTTACTGGTTGCATTAAAAGGCCGGCAATTTAAGCCTCGCATTAGAGGACTAATTATGAAGTTCCTTTTTTTTTTTTTTGCCAACCACTTCAATAAAATTTAACAAAAGAATACAAGCTTATATCATGCACAATTTGGTAGATTAATGTTAATTTCACAAGTACCCCAAAAAATGCCATATACCCTTAACATACAACCAGGCTATTCACAACATGATGGAACTTGAACAAAACCTACAGACACAAGACGAAACAATCAAGTTCTCACCCTCCAACTGTGACTTGAGGGAGCATAATCTCAGGATTGGACGAGGACAAAACCGATCCATTGTTCTGAGGAGTGTTGTTTTCGGGCATGGTCTCAATTCCATTCTCGCATACAGGAACTTTCATTAAGTTATTCTCGTTTACTTCCACTTTTTCAACATTAGCTTTCTGGGTTTGACTCTCTGCTCCTGGTAGCTTCGCTTTGGACCTGACAGTCTTTCCTTCCATTCCATTGGCTGTTATTTGGTGAGACTGAAGCTTAGGCTGGGACTTCCTAATTGGTGTTTTTGAAGCACCATTATCCACGTTACCGTTTCTCTGAACTCCTTTGGCTGGGTTGCTTGATTCTTGGTTCAGAAGTGGGCTGTGAGAAGCTCGTGGGCTAAAAGAAGATCCAACATCTTCCAAAGAATTGTTCATTGAAGTGGTAGAGCTCTTGCGCCTTCCAAGCTTCGGTGATTTTGCACGAGTAGTCGGTGTCTATAAGAATGAGCACACAAAACTTTATCTCAATGTTGCGTAGACACAGGAAAAAAAAGAGAGCAAGCAAGGAACATGAAATGAAGGGGGTGGAAAAAATGAGCATTAAAATGCATTAAGCTACATGAGCTTAGAATTGAACTAGCAAGTATATTTGTTTGTGCACATATATTCACAGATTATGGGCTGAGCCACAAACTGTTGGGACTCATGTTGGACTGAATCCATAAACTTCTCCAACAGCATCAGAATAAGTGTTTCTACTTCTAAGTATCAAACTGAGTGAGAGATGAGGACTTGAGGCTGACCTGATGTTCACATTCAATATAGCAGAAGCAGAAATAACCAAGCCGTTATGATAGTTCCCGTTAGTATTCATGAGATGTAGAACAAAACAATGTGAACTTTCCTCTTTGAAAAAACAGAAAACAAGGCTCATGAGTCGTAACAGATGACCATGACCATATGCCATCTTCAACCTTCAGTCCTTCAGAAACTACTAGGTCTGTTTTGAAGTAATGAAAGGGACAAATGGGTCTTTACAAGCCTCTGTAAGACTTGGGCATGTACCCGTCAATTAAGATCTAAGTCTGGACCTATATCATAATTTTTTAATGAGTATATTCCTCTTACTTGATAACATTTGGATTAACGAGTTATCATAATATTGCCTGAGTTATTCAAAAAAAAAAGAAAAAGGATTAAGGAGTTGAGCAAAAAGGTTGTGTCCTATTTTTTTAAAAAAAACCAGCATGCTCTCAGAGATGGCCTCACTAGCTATTGTCAACACCTTACCATGCAAAATAAACTCGTGAAAGCAGGATCCTATGCTAACACATCACTAACTGTCCTAATAAACGGCAATTTGCAAAGGCCAAACAAAAGCCTAAAAAAATGCAAAAATCATTTGTTGTATAAATGCATTGTCATTAAACATGCCCAATTATATTTAAGGACTTCCAAGATTCATAGAAATTGTAGGCCATATTTAGAAAACTTAATTCAACAGATCCAGACAAACAAACACACTGACTGAACAAGTGGATCGGAAACCAGAGTGTAAGCAGTGGTTAGTCCACATAATGCACATGATATTAGTAAAAACATAATGAGCATTTGAAAATTAGTCATAATTTTTAGGCATTTAAAGAGTTCAATTGGTATGCTTTCAATCTTATAGTTGATGAAATGCTGCAATACAAAAAGCAGAAAAAAAAACACAACGTTATCAATGGATATCTGACAGTTCAAGCATTACCTTCTTTAGTTCCACTTTTGGAGGAGGTTCTTTATAAAAACATGGCATAGGTGCAGCTTTAAATGTCAAACTCTTCCTCAGTTTTTTGATCTCTGCTTCCTGGCTCTCCTGTAATCCACCAAAAAGTAAAATATGAAATGAAGATTCATTATCCTTTAGACTCGGGAGAGAAAAGTCAAATTGTAAAAAAATATATGATAAAGGTCAAGAGGAAAAATGTTTCAGGTGAAAGAAAAATCCCAATACCTTTGATTTTGCCTGCAAGTTAGTTTGTTCTATTTCTTTAGCATGGATCTTCTCTTCAAGCTTTGAAAAGAACTGGTGAACAAAGGCCACAATACAATCGTGTTACGGATTAAAATAAAAATATAAAGAATCTAACAAAGAAACCCAAGTCCAGAAACAACCTCCTTCCGTTTCTCAGCACGTTCTTCCAATCTGAAGGAGAATCCAGAGCCGCTACTTCTCCGTCCGCTAAGAGTGGCACTTCTGATATTAATAGAGTACAATGGCACATTAGCAAAATAGAAACTGGTATACATAAATAATTACAAAACAAATTGTGTTCTATAAGAACAGTACGAAGTTGTGGAATGGGTGTCATCTTCTTCTTTGCTTGACAATGTGGTTGTCTCAGGTTTTGAGTTTTGATCAGCAGCAGACCTGCAATTAGATAAATATTATATTAGGAACTTTTATCCACGTAGCAAATATATAAACAGGTTTACTCCTTTTCAAGGGCAGAAGGTGGAGGTGGGACATGGGAAGCTTCCATGAATACATTTGATGGCTTCAACCAATAAAAAAGAAACAAAATTTTATGTAATGCATGGATGTTGACGTACTCAGAAACCTGGGTTGGAGGGCACCTTGCAGCTTCAGTCAAAGAACTTGATTTCACAGACTGTTATGAACAACAAAGAGTTACAAAAACAAAAGACCTAAAATCACAACATAAATGTTAATGGTCAAAATATATCAGCTGAAAATCTTACCGCAGCCTGTTGACTGCTAGACTTGCTTGTGGAGGAAGTCTGCTTAGTTAAAGTCTTACTACCATTAATATTTAATTCCTTTGAATTCGCTCCAGTGGTTGCAAGCCTGTTGGCTCGGTTGAAACGGGGACTTGAAGTGACTGATCCATTGGAAAAAGGAACCTGCACCTTTGTTCCTTCATCCCGGGAAAGCTTGACAGCAGTTTTGAGTGGGTGTCCCTCGATGCTCTTCCTCATATTATTAGTACGCACACCTTTTGCTGGAAATGAAAGACTCTGAGAAAGTATTGGTCTCTGGCTATGAGAAATTGGACCTGAGCCTTTCACATTAGGCATATCCTTGGCCAATTTGCTGTTCTTTGAACCAGTGCCTTTCCTCATAGCAGGTTCCTAAACATCAGGTGAAGACATACCAACACGGTAAGAAGGAAAATGTGTCTTTCATTTACTACTATGAATCTCATATTCACAAATTGCACGGCACCTTTAAGGTATTTGAGAGTTTTCTTTCAGAAACACTTGCTGCACCTTCACTTGCTATGCCAGAGGAATTAAGACCTTCAGTTTTGGCAACATGCTTAGATGTTTCATTGGCTTTTAGAGGTCTTTCACCATTGGTAGCATTTTTTTCTTCCTTTTCTGGTGCCACAACAGGTGCTTCAGCATGAATTTTATCAGCAATGGTTTCCTCATTCGTTTTAACTGCATTGTCACCCTCCATTCCTTCACTGAATCTTACTGCAACGAACTGCAAAATTACAATAGATATGAAGACCCGAACTTCATGCCACTCTATGATATGCATTTTGACCAAGCAAAATGATCTTACTGAGCTAACAGCCAGATAGATTGTTGAAAATGAAAACCTTATTCCTCGTAACAAAAATGAACAGAAATTGAACGAATACAAAAATTGAAATCACAATACAACTGAATAAGCTACACCAATAAAATGAAAGGCCAGAAATAAAATCAAATAAAATTAAAATATTCAGATCCCATATAATTGATCACTAAAACAAAGAAAAAGGACTTAAACTTCAAGATTTAGTACAGATTAACATAAATAAATGAAATGAAAGCCTACCAAATCAAAATACAACAAATAAAGGGTTTAGCCAGGCTGGTTTCAGGAAATTGAAATATGCCCTTCGATGTTGAAACTCAAAATTACCAAAACTAGAAGTTCACATTTAAAGAAAACGTTACCTCCTTTTAAATGTAAAATTCAGACAAACCAAATTCTATCTTCCCTACACTTCCTCTGCAATTAAACAAAGGACAAGTCAAATCTGAAACTGCAAAACTTCACGCAACAACTGCATATCATTTAAAGGAAAACCCGCTACGTTCATGGAAACTAGGAACACGATGGAGGTTTAACTACAGTAGCTTCTAAAGAATGCAAGCTTGAAGACCTTTGTTTTTCCTCCATGTCACAGCAACTACACAACACTGCAAACTCTCGCAAACTTTGAGACAGAAAATATTGAAAACGAGAGATCAATCCAATAAAAAATAAATCCAATGTGATTAGACGCTAAAACACCAATCAAGATTTAAACCGAAAAAAGAAAAACAAACCTTACCAAAAAAAAATCAAGAAAAGCTGTCCAGATTCCAAAGGCAACATTACAAGAACATAAATACCACGCAAAAGCAAAATTAGAAAACAAAAGCAGACCTTAAGACGCTAGCAGAGGAGTGAAGTTTGAACTTTTGAGGGAGACCAGAGAGCAAATGAGATAAAAGACTGAAATGTATGTGAGAATGGTAAAGAAGTGACAAACTCTGAGTGTAAAGCTGCAAAGATAGACGTGTAAGAGCCGGTTGTCGTGACACGTACACACGCTGCCACTCTATCTGGTTCAGGTTCTGGTTCTGGTTCTGTTCAAGAAATACGAGAGAGAGAGAGAGGGTGGATTGGCTGTGAAGAGTTAAAGTAGGATGTGAATTCCAATGAAGTGGATAGACATAGATAGATTTATGAGACACTGTTTTCGAATGTCTAATGACTAACATGCCACTTCCTTCCTTGCCAGTTTATTTTATTTTATTTTTTAAAATTTATCTGTTACCTTGTAACTCCCATGGTTATGAATCCTCATTGGGAGGGAATTCTTTGCTCTCCTTTTTTTTTTAAAAAAAAAAAAAACATTTCTAGTTTATATTCGAATAAAAAAATATGTTCAAAATATATTTTATTTTTCGAATAAAATAGAAAGAAGATCTTTAACGAGCACAATCATAAACTTTTCTAATTTATTTTTCAATATGAGCTAATATAATAGATGACTTGGGTTTAAAAATATAATAATAAGTATGTGGGTTAAAACCAGAACTATTAGGGCAATCCTGATTAACGTAGTGTACTAAGCACAAACCACCCTATTAATACTATAGCCCCACACTTGTAGCCCTGTAGGCTATCATTTATTTATTTATTTATTTATTTCAGTCATCAAAATTTTGTTTTTATTGGCTACAATTGCTTCTATATTGTCAGGGAATAGAAAAATTTTAAAAAGGAGATTAAAATGAAAAATATGAAAAAACTAGATAATTGTTTTGAAATTCTACTAACTATGCTCATCTTAGTTTGCAACACACTTATTTTTTATCCCTCTAGATTTTTAAAAATAACTTTTGATCCAAAACTTTTTATTTATTTATTTTTTATTCTCAATTTAACATGTAAGAGAGATAGTTATCATATTTTAGTGGCAAAAAAAATTATTAATTAACAACTATTTAAATCATAAAATAGTTGATATTGATGTCAATATATTTCATTTAATAAAAAAAGTTCCCTTGAAATGTTCTTTCACCTCCAGATCACTTGAAAAGTAAATTTCACCTCAAGAATATTTTGGATTTCAAATTGATTTTTTATTTCATTGCTATTTTTTTGTTATTAAAATATATAAATAAGTTTATTTAAATCTATAGGGTGTTTTTTTGGTATTTTTATGTCAAAATGGCTAAATGGATTTTCTATGTAAAATTAGCATAAATAAGAGTGAAGAATAATGAGATTTATTACATATCAAAACCCTAAAAAACTAAGAATATCATAACTACAAGAAGATACTCAAAATCTATTACAACCTTTTATATATAGAAAAAACTAGAAAACTCTAATAATAATAAATAGAAAAAATAAATTAGAAAAGTTATTCCCTTTAAATAGAAACGCAAAACTAAACAAGAATTATAATACATAATAATAAACAAAAATAAAATTAACTAAAAAATTTATTTTTCTAAAATAGTTTTTGCATCACTCTTCACGAGTTGAAAGGAACTCATCTTCTAGTTCAAACATTAGTTAGCAATTATTCTCCATGAATATTTTTTGTGTTTGAATCACCTCATCATCAGTCTCTAAAACTTTTATACGAATCACCTTATCACGAGTCTCTAATAAAATACCTTTGTACATGTTGTCCTATCATTAATTTTTAATACAATATCTTTATACAAAACCATCCTATTAGAGGTCCTATCACCAAGATTTTCAATAACAACATGATCCTTTTTTTTTATGAGAGGAACCGTTTCATTCTTTCTTATATAAGTACATATTGTTCTACAATCTCTTTTAGTTAGAGTAATTCAACAACACACAACAACTAACCACTAAGAATCATTAATTTCTAATACACGTTCTCAACGACCCCCTTACCAAAATCACTAGGAATAGTTAAACTTTGATACCAATTAACGTAGATTAAAGACCAACCAAAATATTTAGTTTTTATATATCTATGTCTCTACTTACTAAAAGACTATTGCAACTTTTTATATAGAAAAAACAATAAAACCCTAATCATATTGAATAAAAAAGAATAAATCAGAAAAAATATCCCCTTAAAATAAGAAGAAGAAGAAGAAGAACATTGATATAAAGAATAAAAAAACATTGATATAACCAAAAAGCTTTTGTGTTAGTTATTGACACAAACAAGAGCAAATGACAAAGGGATTTGTTACATGTCAAAAACCTCAAACATCAAAAAACACCATAAGTATGAGGAACCAACCAAAATATTTGATTTTTATTCATCTATGTCTCCACTTATCAAAAGAACACTATAATTTTTTGTATAGAAAAAAACATGAAAACCCTAAAAATATTGAATAGAGAAAAAAACTAGGAAAAATATTATCTTGAAATAGAAAAAAACTAGAAAAATATCAATATAAAAAATAAAAAAATATCCATTTTATTAAAAAAGCTCTTGTGTTGGTTATTGATGCAAGCAATAATGAATGAAAAAAAAAAGGTTTGTTATATGTTAAAACTCTCAAAGACCAAAAAACACTACAAGTATGAGAAGCCAACCAAAATATTCAATTTGTATTCATCTATGTCTCCACATGCTAGAAAAATACAAAAATGTTTTATATTGGAAAAAAAAAACAAGAAAACCCTAATAATACTTAATACAAAAAAATAACTAGGAAAAAATCCCCTTAAAATAGAAAAAAAAACGAGAAAAGCATCAATATAAAGAATAGAAAAATATCTATTTTTTCAAAAAATCTCATGCACTATCCTTCTTGGTTTGGAAGGAACTCATCATTGAATTTAGTTTTTAGCTAAAACATAATCCTCAATCAATAACATTCTTTACGACACAATAAACAATAACATGTGATCATTTGGTTATGATACCAATTGATATAAATAAGAATGAAGGATAACAAATTTTATTATCTATCATCAAAGATTGATAATACCATAACCATAGGGAGATACTCAAAATATATTATTTTTATTTTTAAAATTTTATTACAACAATTTATATAGAGAAAACAACTAGAAAACCCTTGTAATGCTAAAAAGAAAAAATAAAGTAGAAAAATATTCCCTTTAAGTAGAAAAAAAATAGAAAAGCATTATAATATATAATTTGAAAATAAAAATATGAAAAAAATAAAATTAAGTAAGGAAAATATTTATTTTTCTAAAAATGTTGCTGCATAAAAAATACTTATGACTTGGAATTTCAGCAACCTCTAATCGCCAAAACCTAGGTAAAGTAGGTGATATGTCACGAGTTTTACTTGTTAACTTTGATCGGTTAGGAATCAAACTTTATAATTTATTTTGATTTGTTTTTAATAAAGTTATTGAAGTTTCAAACAAACATTTTGACATTGTGTTAATGGATCACTAGTTTGTATGTTAACCTTAGTTGGTTATAAATTGGGTTTCATAATTTGTTTTGATTTACTTTATATAGTGTTATTAAAATCTTAAACAAATATTTCAACTTTGAGCCAATACTCAATTTTACAATTAACTATTTTTTTTACCATGCAATTAAATAAAAAAATATCAAAAAAATATTTTAAGTTGGTTAAGTTCATGATCTAGGTTACAGGTTAATGAATAGAGCAGTAAAATCTAGATCAGTTCAATGATTCATTGCCTTAATATTTTTTTTAGAAAATTATATAAAAAACATGTTAAAAAACCTATAGATTCATTTTTATATATTTTTTTAAAAAAGCAATTATTCTACCCATAGCAAAACCTAATATCTAGTTTTGCTTCGATTTCACGACATGAGATAAGTAGGCTATAGGTCACTTCTAGATTCTTGACGTTGGATACTTAGAGTCATTCAAAGTCTATCAATGACATCATTTCAAGAGAAACTTGGAGCTTTCCAAGTAGTTAAAAAGGAAATATAATTATTGTGCCTTCTACCTCCCAACCCTTTTCTTTTTATCCTGTTTAATGTATTTTCGGGATTATTTTGCTCTGATGGTCTTTACAGAAGTCTAAAAACTTTATTAGATTCTCATCTTACTATGCTATTTTGTTTCCTCATGAAATAATTACAATTGCTAGAAAATAGCTCTCAAACAAGTTTATGATGTTTTATAACAGGTAGCACGACCAAAGATGGCTTGAAATCTAACAAAAACACCTAATTAGAATTTTTTTTTTTGAAAATCATTAACTCATTCCCAAACATAAGCTATAATTTAAAATTTAATTTTAACCTTATAGATCCACCAATGTTCTGCTTCTACTCTTATAATTTAAAAATTCTCAACCTACCTTTTAATTGATTTTGAGTATTTTTAAAAATTTAATTTAATTTTTTTTTGAAAGATGCCTTTTCTAGTTTTGCTTCTTCTTTTTTTTCTTTTTTTTTTATATAAAAAAATTAATATTACATCTATTCATTAAACAACCTACCTTTTAATTGATTTTGAGTATTTTTTAGATTTTAATTGATTTTTTAATATATTTTTTTTGTTCTTACTTGGGTATCTCACACCATTTTAAAAGGTAAAACTAGTTCAGTTCGAGATTCATGATTATCCCTCTCAATAAGTGTACTTTATGGGGATCGAACTTATGTTCTTACCTTTACAAGGATATACCAATGCCTTAATCGCTATGTCAACAATTGATAATTAATTTTTTAATATGGTATAACATATATGCGGAATTTATTGGAAAAAAGAGAGGAAAGTAATAAAATAAGAAAAAATTGTTTTTATTATATATTTAATAATAATGAATACAAAATGAAACTTTTTATAAATGATAGGGTTTATATTGAAAAATTTTAACCTATAAGGATAAATATTGGACATTAAAAATATACAAGGATTAAAACACCAGGAGACATAATTAAAAAAAATTTTAAAAAATTTTATCCAATAGATTTTTCTTTACCAACTTATAAATACAGGAGACATAATATTTCACAATCCACACATATATTAAAAAAAACTATAAATGATTAAGATTTCAAGTACATCTAAACTCATTTTTTTAATTGATTAGAGATATTTTTGTTATTATATTTTTTTAAAATGTAATAAAATCACTAAATTACTTTTAAAAACAAAAATTATTTAACTAGTATTCATAGTTTTTTTTTTACTTTTAATTTTTGAAAGTAGAGTAAAACAACTAAATCATCATTAAAAGCAAAAAAAGTTTAATCAGCATTTAAGATTTTTTTTTTCTGATTCATCCCTCAATATTAAATTGACTTCTTGATTAAACTCGGGTCTAGGATTTTATAGGTTAAGAGTTTGGGAGATTAGTCTAAATTTAGGAGATTCGCTTAGGTTTTTTTTCCTTTATTTAAGCTAATATTCTTTTAGTTTTATTATTTAGTATTTATTTAATTAGAAATTGAATTTCATTATATTTTTTTATTTGCTTCCTATATGATTTTTAACTAATTTTAAAAATAGCTCGAGATATCTCAAGTCTTTTTATCTGTTATTTTTTGTTAAATTTAGTTTTTTATAAAAAATTTATTTTGAGTTAAATTAAATTAATTAATTAAATATAAGTATTAGATGCTTAATTTATGATATTTTATTTGATTTGCTTTGTTGAATCTTTATTCTTACATAACATATGACTTCTTTTAATATTATTGTATAGACTTTCACAATTATATTAGAACTGTCTTGATAATCTCTTTTTGGTTGTCAGGTAATGTCTAATAATAGCAAATTTCTAACATATGTTTTTTGTTTCTGCTCTTGATTATCATATTGACAATTTATGTTTTAAAGTTAATTATTAATTATTTATGTATTTATTATTGATTTTTTTATATTATTAAATTAATTGTGTTTATTGGATCCAATTAAGTAAATAATTGGAGTTCTTATTTTTTTTGTATTTTTTAAAAAACAATATTACCTGAATATTTTTTTTTAAATTATAAAAAATTGATTCAGGCATGACAAGAGACATTAATCTAGTATTTATCAATCATGGGTGGGGGACGTCGGTTCTACTGTAATCAATCAACCCTTTCTCCTCCAAGATCTGAATGGGGCACACACTCTCATGTGTCTCGTTTGTGGTCAATCAACCAAAAAATTAATCTAGCTTGCCTGAAACAACTCCAGCATCACTGCCGACCACCATATAATGCCATTAATGCCAAATACTTTCCTTAAGTATATTAATCGTCACTTGTCCTTTTCCCAATTAAATAAAATAAGTAAGGCTTCTTTTCAAATTGAATTAGCTGGGTGCCACTCCAAAAATATTTATTTATTTATGGTATCAAACAGCCAATCACCCCCCAATGCTCATCAAGACATTATCAGCACGTGTCTGAAACCAATCAAGGGAGATTTTACTCTAAACGAGGAGAATTAAATACTTATTCTCTCAGTAAATAATCAGCGGCGAAGAAAGGAAAGGCCGGGGGCGTTATGGTAATATAGAATAATTAGCGAGGAAGGGCATTAGAGTAAGTATACAAGGCAAGACAAATTGACAATGATTGAAGACAACAGAAGAAGCTGTGACACAACGTGGGATGTGAGAGAGCTCTCATTGGATGTTGGTCCCACTTCTTACAGGGTCACAAGTGGGTGTGGCACCATAGATGACGTGGCTTGACCAAGCAACATGATTGCTGTCACGTTGGAGCCCAACGAACATAAAAGTTGACCCCACAGACACCACGTACACCAACAGCTAGCGAGCTGTCACAACGTGCGTTGAAGATTAGAGTTTCGCTGTTGAGGATGAGATAGATGATCGGAGGCGTTGGATTTAAGAGTTCAATCATTTACCACGTTTTGGGCCCCATTGATTTTCTTGGGGATGTGTAGATTACAGGATTTTCTGGGTGGCACGTTGCATTCCTGAGCAAGGCTGGCCTGCCTTCCGCTCTGCAGATTAACCTTTCAAAACAATTAAAAAACAATTATAAATAAATAAATTTAAATTAAAAAAAACACGGTTTTCACTGCATTGCTAAACACTTACTTTATCTTCAGGTTTTTTTTTTTTTCCTCCGGCTGTCCACACCTCGCCGGCCAGACACTCGCCGCAGCTTTTGCAAATGAGGACATGCTCGATCAATGCCAAGCTATTGCAGATAAGCATAAAGAAGCATCAGAGTTCTTTTCTGATGACACTGCACCTAGAATTATTATTATTATTATAGTGTTATTAAGAAAAACTGAAAGATAGTGAATGGTGGCATAATTATTATTAACCATGGATTTGATACGCTGTAACAGAGCATAATATTTTATGATATTCTTTTTATGTTTCTAGTAACCATGGATGTGACACAATCAAACTTAAATAGACTTTCTTCCCCAGCTGGCAAATTGATGTTCTTAGGAAGCATCATCCCCCAATTGGTTCATTCAAGTTTTAAATTAATTTAACCTTCTCCTCTAAAAGCATTAAGCATTATTCCTTGCACCACTTGGTTTCCTCACCGGCAAAAGAAAAAGAAAGACCGTTGATTTCGCTTCTTAAAGTTAACAATGTCTCCTTCTGAAGCATCCCCGAATTCTATGCTGTATTGCTTAATTATTATTTTTTATTTTAAAATATATTAAAATGATATATAATTTTTATATTTTGAATTTCATTCTTGACGTAAGCATGTCAAAATAATATAAAAATAAAAAAATTAATTTGATAGTATTTTAAAAATGCAAAAACAAATCGATTTTGACTTCATGTCTGGCACAGCAGATCTAAGATATGTTTCGGTTAATTATATCACACCCACGGGAATTTTTTTTAATAGAAATTTCATGAAATCTCCAAGTGATTTGCATTGCTGTTATTATCATGTTCCTGCATTTTAAAACTGGAATGTTGGGGTTGGTGCCATTGATGGCTAAGTAAAAGTGTCGATTGGGTCCATGACATTCCTCGGCAGCATGTAAGTTGAGCTGCCTCTATCAAGATTAAAGATTAGAGGTGCCTTGCGCATTATTTGCTTGCCCCATTTAGGTATACATGATTGTCTTGGTTTATTTTCTCGATACGTTTATGCCATACATTCATAATCCCCTTAGCTTGATATTGAAACCTGCCCCTCAACTTCGTGGAGGAAAATTCAGAAAAAAAAAAAAAAACATCGCGCAAATAGTTTGTTTCTAATCATAGAGCTCAAGATAGAGCCTAAAAGATACATGCTCAAGAATATGAAGTTCACTCGACATCCTAGTACCTAAATGAGCTCATCTTCATTTATGCCTGGACATATCATGTGGCCCAGTACTCTTTTAGAGTATAGATTATTGATTTGGGCTTCTAGTAGCCTTAATCACCCAACAAATTTATCACACCCACCATTAATTTGAACTTCGGGGTGTCCAAGAAACCCATCAAGACAATGCCCCGAATGGAGAACATGCCGAGATCTCATGAAAGTCTAATCTTAGATCAAACGGATATACCTCATAGCCATCTGCTACCCGTAAGTGCGTTACTCTTTAATTAGATTTGGTATACATATCACCAATCACAAGAACAAATTATACATGCATTAAATGAAAAACACATATCTTAATCTCGTTGCCCTCTAAAAATTATCTATATTATGCTCACAAAACCTAACCCAGAATGAGGGCAACTCGTCAGTCTAGGTCTTTATTCTCGAGTAGTTGAAAATTATAGGCGACATATATTTAGACTACATACTCGCAAGCTCAAGGCTATATAAAGTTATAAACATCCTTAAATCTCGAGGGAAGTCTTTTTCTAGGCAACCATCTCCTTCACAATTTTTTTTCATTAGAAAACAAACACTACCTTATTTAAGCTATGTAACACGGACAACACAACCTTCTAAAGCTCACTTTCTCCGCCATAAGTGTTGACTTAAACACCGCAGGAGCTCCTAAACCCGACGAAGGGCTTGTTTTGCAAGTGTTCTTACATCATCATTCTCTACTTTTCAGCATGTCCCCAGCTTTGAAAATAAATTAATTTTGTAAGGTTTTCTATGATCTCATTGCCTTGCTAGGAGGATATACACGTACACTACATAAATCTGGTCGAACACATTTGAGTTCATTGGAAATCTCCTTTCACATATCATACAGGACATGTGGTCTATTTTGCAATACAAATGCATTGAGTTAAAAAACATTATTAGTTTCCAGAAGAAAAGCTCATCATCAGGTTAATAGACTGATAGTGCCTCTCTAAATCCAATGCTAAAATTCTTACCCTGTAAACCGTTCTTAACCAATTCGGTGTTGCCTCTCTGCATCATGGCCACAAATTCATTGTAATCTATGCGACCATCCTGTACACACAAAGCAAAAGTATAATCAATGAAGGTTTCCACATATTTTTGCAGATTGAAAATAGTTTCTTTAATTGATGGAAACATCTTAATAATAAAGAAGTGCTCACATTATCTTGATCAACTTCTCGAATCATTTCTTCTAAGTGAACGTCATCCATGCCAAATTCATTACAGGCTTGTTGGAGTTCATCTATGGTGATATAGCCACTATCATCCTTGTCAAAATACGAGAAGGCTGCAAATAGATGATCTTCCTTTTCAACTTTGTGTAAATGTAATGTGGCAGCTATGAACTCCTTGTAATCTATTGTGCCACTGTTATCAACATCTGCCTGCAATTTTGAAACAAACATTGTGGTCAAGATCAAGAGCAGCAGCTAGCATAATGACAGTACTGAAGTAGTTGGATGATCTTACTGCTCGCAGTAGAGAATAAATTTCATCCTCAGTGAGATTTGCACCAAATCTTCTCAATCCTACTTTGAGTTCTTCGAAAGTAATTTGACCACTATTGTCCGTGTCTATCATCTTAAATATCTCCTTTAAGCCAGCAATTTCTTCTTCAGATAGGTTCTCGGCTATGATCTGCGGGCAATAGATTTAAGAACTGGCACTCTTCATTTACAATAATAGTAGACAATCCGTGAGTGGAAACAACTTCAATGGTTTGAGGACAAAAAAAATGTGGAATTAAATATGAGAGGATATAATTGTTAGACTTACTCTAAGAGCCATTTTCTTAATCTTGTTCATTGCAGAAAACTGCTTCAAGCGACTTAATACTGCAGGATCTAGAGGCTTGTCTGGAGCCACCCCATCATCACGAACCCAAGGGTGACCTGCAGGGAACCAAAATTTACGTTCAGCTGTGGTACTAGCACATACAGCAGAGCTTTAATGTCGCAACAAATGAATGCAGAAGAAAATCTTTCTGCTCAGACGATAATAGACAATAAATTGATAAGTTATATCAAGTTTAAACATCTGATCACATGAGGCCAGGAACTGAAAACTGGCGATGAACCAGGTGAGAGTTTAACCCAATCAGGTTATTCAATCTAAACAAATCATACTCGTTCAAGATCATTTATATATTCCGATTAGAAAACTAATTACAAGCAATTTGGCATCCTAACCCACGACTTTCAGTTATAGGGACTCATCGTTTCTATGATAATATGAAGTAACATTCATTGTGGACCTCATGCCATCTAACGACAAGGGTCTTGACCAACTATGAGTCCTGTGAGTTCATCAATCTCATATATATATATATATATTTCAGTGATAAAAAGCTGGATTGAGGAAAATAAGACTAATTGAGAAAATGTATCACAACTTACAAAGAACTTCATGGGCAGTGAGTCGCTTCTTAGGGTCCCTGACAAGCATTCTCCTGATCAAATCTTTTGCACTTGCAGAGACTTTAGGCCAGGGATCTGATGTGAAATCCAGATGACCATGCAGGACCTCCTCAAATATGTCATGTTCCTTTTCTATGTCATAATCAAAGAAAGAACAAGAACAGGAAATCAAATTGCTGAGAACATTATGAATATACCTTAGAAGTAACGGACATCAGAAAATTCTCACCAGCCCAAAATGGAGGTACCCCACATAAGAGGATATAAACCATCACTCCAGCACTCCAAACATCTGCTTCTGGACCATAGCGCTTGCGCAGAACTTCAGGTGCAACATAATATGGGCTTCCAACCACATCATTTAAAATCTCCCCTGCAATTTAGGACTGTCAATATTCAACTATATATAGCATATCATTCATGAGTGGAAAAGAAGAGATGAGATCCTCTTAAATGATGCTGTATATCATTACCAACAAAAATTCTATGTACATGAGAAACATAAGCATCATGCGTTAAAGGATTAGTTAGACGCTACTTCCCTAATACGCAAAGATCTGGAGTCCGTTATATTTATTCTAATTGGAAGCAAAGGATATTCAGTAGTGCATTTGCTTGTATTATGGACTTCATTTATTGTTCATAGACAAAAATATTAATGCTCACTTTTTTTCTATTACTGGAAAGTGAGCAAGTGAGATGATTTCAAAAGAAGGAAAGCTACTGAAAGTCGGAAACATACCTGGCTTGAAGAATACTGATAATCCAAAATCTATTGCCTTGAGAGGTGAATCCTCGCGCTCATTGACAAAGAGAAAGTTCTCAGGCTTGAGATCCCGATGCATGACCCCTAAGGAATGGCAGGCTTCTATAACACCAACTATAGTCCTAGTGAGTTGAGCTGCCTTTCTTTCTGTGTAATGTCCTCGCTTAATAATCCTATCAAAGAGCTCACCACCAGCACACAATTCCATCACAACATGAACTGCCACAGCATCCTCGTACGCCCCGTTGATAGATATAACATTAGGGTGCCCTGCCAGGTGATGCATGATCTGAATTTCCCTCCTTACATCCTCCACATCATCTGATGTCAATAAATTCCTTTTCGCAATCGACTTGCAAGCATACTCTTTTCCAGTTGCTTTTTCCACACAAAGAAAAGTTGTCCCAAATTGACCACGGCCAAGCTTCCTCCCCAAGTTGTAGTACTCCTTCAAATGACCGGTTCTTGTCTTCAACACTGAATCTACCTGCAGCCCTGCACTTGGTGTCCTCTTAACAGGAGGCTTATTTGGTCTCGTGGGCTCTGCTGGTGTTTTCACTTCCTTGTCACTTGCTGGCTTTGCCGGCCTGCTCTCTTCAACCTTCATGATAATCTCCGATGGTACAGTTGCATTTTCCTTTGGTTTTGGAGTCGATGGTACTTGATTAATCACCTCTTCCTTAGCTATCTTCATCTGCTCCGGAGGCTTGTTTTGAGCATGGAAAGGAGGTTCTTGCACTCCATTCAAGGACAACCCATCAACATTTTCTTTCTTATTATAGGTGATCAAGCAATCCTTCGATCGAGCCCACCAAACAGAAGAAGAGATTGTTTGAAAGATACCATCCCTGGAAACCCTTGACCCAATACAATTATTATTTCCCATATTCAGTTCTCTATCATATAATAAGATCCCACTTCTTTGTTCTCTAAAAGGCCAAGTGATTTTGAAGGGAACACAATCAAATTAAAACCTTCACCGTTCAGAAGAGTTTGGCATTTGATTCCACAACTCCCTCTTACTCTAATGTATGCCAACACAGAATTCTGTAACTGGCAATCATTAATTGTGTGCTCCAAAACTGACATTCGTATTAACACACAAGAGTCAACCCAAAAAAACTATCAGAGCCTCCCTCACAAATGCCCTGAATCCTGCAATCTGGATAGCATTATCCATATAGAGGACAGATTCTAGGATTCCACGTCCAGTGATTGAATAATATTGCGTAAAACAAAGAATAAAATAATTAGGGTCATGAAAGCAAACCATTAAAAAAAAAACGAGAGGGACCAGAGAAGGAGAAATAGAAGAACAAGACAGAGTATATGTGCGTGTGTTGACAGATTGTTTTTACCAGGTCTTCTCGAGCTTTGAGAAAGATGTTTGAGCTGACAGAAATTAAATAGTATGCAGTACGTACGTTGTTTCGAGTGTTTTCCTTCCATTGTGTCGCAGAAAAGGGAAGGGAGGTGGAAGGAAAGACCGTTTATTCTGTTGGAAACTTTCAAAATTTGCGTCCTGAGCATAAAATATTGCGTTTATTGCATTAGTCAAGTCTACAGTACAGTTTGAATTTTGAAATTGATGGTTGAGATTTATATGTTTCTCAATTCTCCTTTTATTTTATTTATTTTTGGAAATTTGTCCTAGGGTTTTCAACTTGGAAAATCTGGTGAAAGTGCTTCTTGTTTTTGTAGAAGGGCCCCGTGCAGCTGGACAGTCTGGATTTGAGTGAGGCTGGGATTGTCGCCGGCCGGCAGCCAGCTGGTGATGGTAGTACCCTGCTGATCCCACATATTTTACTTCTTTGATAAATAAATTGACCACTTTAACGAAGTAAGTCTAATATTGACAAAATTTATCTTTACTGAGTCCAAAACCTGTCATGATAGACGACTTGATTATCGTCTGGAAAATAAGATGAGAGGACAAACAATGCACCCCCTCATGTTACTTACCGCGTAAGTTTGGCTTGTTGCTTGACTTTCCGGTCAGTCTCTCCATCATTAATGAGCGGACGATGAGGCGATTTAAAACAAGCTCCGAGAAATATTTTTTCAAATGATTTTAATTTATATTTTTAAAAAATATTTGAAAAAAAAATTGCACGACACTTTTATAAAACATATACAGCTTCTCTTCAATTTTAATTTTTTTTATATTTTAAAATCGTTTTGATGTATTAATATTAAAATAATTTTTTAAAATAAAAAAATATTATTTTAATATATTTTTAACCATAACTACTATCATAATTTTAAATATATACTTGAATACTATATATTAAAAAAAAAAAAAA